>VDFB02157509.1:0-18747 GCA_007258455.2 Sequoia sempervirens | reverse complement strand
GGGTTGAGGGTTGAAGGTAGAGGGTTTAGGGTTGTGTGAGGGGGAAGGAATCATCCATTAGGAAAATGATATGAAAGACAAGATTAAAGAGCAATATTGAAATAAGAAACTAATCTGATTCAAAACACTTAATCTACCCTATTCCATCACTCATTAAATGAACAATTCTAAGATATTTGAATGAAATGAGATCCTAAGATTAACAAAACTAATTCAAACAACACAAGAAAAGATTACCATCCCATGTTGGAGTGTATTTGCATGATGTTGGGTTGTTCATATCACTGCAAAGCCTCCATTTCTTGTACACAAAAGCTTGATGATCGATGCTTGTTCTTGAAGAAATGACGAAGCTCTCTCCATGGTGATCTTGAAAACACTTCATTGCATAAGGTAAGTTGAAATTTTGATCCTAGTTTGTGAAGAGAAAGGCTTGTTATATAGAAAAAGTAATTTTGAATCAACGATCAAGATCGCGTTGGAGGAAATCCAAATCAACGGTCAAAAGGAGTTGAGAGGATTTAGACATGAGGAAATTGTGCAAATTTGATTACACAATTAGGGTGATTGAAGAATAGATTGGCTAGTTAGTATTTCGATTGCTTAGTTAGCAATTGATTGATTAGTTAGGGTTGAGTTAGAAATTAGATGGTTGAGTTAGTAGAATTGATTGCCTAGTTAGCAAAATATATTTCTTAGTTAGCAATCCATGATTTCCTCAATCAAAAAGTGGGTGAGGAATATTAATTAATTAAATCTAATTCATTCATTCATTCCAATTTGATTTTGATTTTTTCCAATTTGAATAGTTTGATTTGATTTGATTCAATTATTCAAATTTTGGAGGGAAATGTGATAATTAAATTATTATGATTAATAATTCAATTAATTTTGAGGAATAAGGTGGATTTCATAACGAATCAATAATTCCATGTCGCTTGGACTAATCAGCATCTAAATAAGATAAGATTAGGACTTGATTAAATAAAGGCAATTTATTTAATTAGTCAAAATGATGAAATGTGAATTAATCAAATAACGTTGTTTTATTCGATTAATAGTAGAATTAGGGTTTTTCAAGACTTTATTAAATAAACGGTATTTATTCAATTTGTCAAGAATGATGAAATGTGAATTAATCAAATAATGTTGTATTATTCAATTAATAGATGAAATTAGGGTTTTGAATGTCATTCGATGCCATTTGATGTGTTGTGAGATGTTGTGGGATGATTTTGACATGTTTCATAGATGTTTCAAGATGTTATGAGTCGTTTTGGTCATTCTGAGACATTCCAAATTGATTCAGAGTTTTTCTGAGTCATTTCGAGGTCGTTCTGAGATGTTCCGAGTTGATTCAGAGTTGTTTCGAGTCATTTCGGGGTTGCTCTGAGATGTTCCAAGTTGATTCAAAGTTGTTCTGAGTCATTTTGAGGTCATTCTGAGATGTTCTAAGTTAATTTAGAGGTGTTCTGAGTCATTTCGGGGTCATTTCGAGACATTCCAAATTGATTCAAAGTTGTTCTGAGTTGATTCAGAGTTGCTCTGAGTCATTTTAGGGTCATTCTAAGATGTTCTGAATTGTGATAAGTGTTAAGTCAATTTTACATGTCTACATTTTTCCCCTCTTTGATACAAAGTACTAGTTGCTTTGTTTCAAATATTTTGTTTTTAAAATCAAGTGTTTGGAAAAAAATTATGCCCCACTATGCCCCAATGTTTCTTGGAATGATGGTAAGACTCTATGTTTCCCCCTCGAGAGGTTGACCAAAAATTTCAAGTTTTGAGGTCAAGCTCACGACTCTGTTTTTCGTTCTAATGTGTTTACGTCATAGAATTAGGTTTATAGGTCCTTCATTTCCTGTTCTGATGTTTCTCTGAGCTTCTATTTTGAATGTAAAAAAGTTTCCCTAAGTAGAAATTAGGGTTTTCTTGTGGCTTATTTAGGCAATTTTTCTTGTAGATAGTTCATTTGTGTTTTGACTCTATAGCTAATTCTTTTCTTTGGTTCTCTCATTCTATCATTTTTCAAGGAGAAATGTATGTTTTAATGTCTCACATCATTATTCTAAGCTTGTTTTGAGAGTTCGATGACCTCTCGTGATGTTGGTGGTCCGTATAAACACCCTTTTCTTTTTCCTTTGTCTCGAAGTGACGAAAAAAAGCCGGTTGTGGGTGCTGATTTAATTTTAGATTGAGTTTATGTTTTTAAATTTTGTTTTGTTCAGACGATGCTTCAAGTGAGCTATTTTGTTTTAAAAGTTTGCCTGCTTTGACCTTTAGAACTTTGTTCTTTGACTTTCACTTTTTTTCTCAGATCCACGATTTTGAAAGATGAGCATAAAAGCTCGCTTTTTCCTTTGTAAGCTCAATTTTATTTTCGAGATTTATTCTCAAACTTGCTTTTTGATTTATCGACTTTAGCTTGTGCTTGGAACCTTATCATTTGTTCATTTGTCATCCTAAATGTCATTTGTCATCATGTTTTATGTTATATTATGTCTCCCACTTGTTTAGAGTGAAACCCTAACTTTATAGTTTGAAAACAATTACAGGTTGGCCTTAGCGTACTACAACCTAGGGAGAGACATATGCGACATTTGTTCGATCCCATTGTCCATTTTGGTGTGTTAGAGTAAGACTTTATTGGTGCCACGGGACTTTTGCATATTTTTATATGGCTCCCATCATGACTCATACTGCCATGATGACTACATTGGTGGAACGGTGGCATTCAGAAACATTTTCATTTCATCTACCTACAGGAGAGGTGACTATCACACTTGAGGATGTATGGAGGATACTTCATCTCCTATCCATGAGGATTTGGTTACATATCACATTCGACATGGTATCCCTACTATGCAGTGTGTGTTAGGTGCTCGACACTTGATGGTACATCAGTCAGATATTAATTTTTCTAATTTTTCTGATAGTGCGGATCCTATCTCTCTTGTTCTATGTGGTTTGATTTCAGGACTTGTTGTTCCTGATAGCCGAGGTTGATAGTTTCCCATAGGTTGGGGTGTGTGCATTGAGAATATGCTTGAGCATGGTACAAGATATGCTTGGGGTCTATGTCTTCTCGCTCACTTGTATAGAGATATGCATGAGGTCGAGTATCGGGGCGAGAAATCTATTTTTGCAGGTGTCTCACTTTTGCATGTGGGCATGGGAGCATATTGTAGTTACTCAGCCAAATGGGATACATGATTGTCACCCTGATGATCCATACTCATATCGTTATGGGGATTTTGTGCACTACACCTTACCTAGAGATCTTCTTTACTAGCGTCATGTTTTTTATGATATTCCTAGTTTTGTGTGGAGACCATATTTAGGTTGTGATGCTTGGCCAGAGGATACAGATAACCTTTTCTATTGTCGACAAAATCATTGGTTGCTTGGTCATTCTAATATTTTGCTAGAGCGTTATCTACTAGACCAAGTATGTCGTTAGTTTGGGGAGAGACAGGACTGATTTCTTGATACCTATGAGGCTTGTTTTGGTCGAACAACATGGGAGGTTCATGTATGGGGTATTCAACTTGATATAGATATTGCTATTGCTGAGTTTAGACCACTTGCCCCAGTTGATTGGGGTTGGTCGGTTGGTCCCATAGATCCAGGTACTTTTGATGACTATGATGAGTGGTGGTCTCGTCGCAGGCCTCTGAGACTCACTGTTCCTAGGGGTACTCCCACTTCAGGTAGATAAGGTGTTACAGGTCGTTCTGGTGAGTGAAAACATATTGAGGTCCTTGCAGAGCAGTTGGATAGAGCTCAAGGTAGAGGTCATCGTGATAGAGCACAGGGTGATTAGGATGAGCAGCCACCTTAGGTGCAAGGTCCTAGGCATGTTTTGGATCCTCCACCAACTAGGGATGGAGACATACTATTAACTCAAATGACTACTACCAGAGATGTAGAGATATTGAGATGACAGGATGCATAGGCTCAGATAGATATTTTGAGGACTAAATGAGATAGCAAGAGTGGTCAACATCACACTCAAAGGCTTTTGTACAGTTGTTGACCATAGAGAGAGATACTCTCAGGGAAGAACGTGATCATTATTTGCAGAGGTCTACCTACTATCAGACTTTATATGAGGTTGTTGTTCCCAAGAGTGCTCAAAATCCATAGTTTGGAGAGCCTAGTTCTATGGGCGGTGATGGTGTAGTTGGTGGTGCAAGTGATTAGTCTGTGAGACAACCAGATCATTTTGGTGATCTATAGGGTTTCGTCCTTTTCCCGTTGGGGTCTTATTTTGGGTACTTGATCTTTATGTTGTTCCTTGTTCATAGGCATTTTGTAGACATGTATTTTGTATGCCTATACTCATTGGCCCAGTCGAGGTCTCATATAGATATTGTGATTTTGTATATCTTATCGCACTGATGTACTCTCCTTTTTGATGATGATATATATGATATATACCTTGTTTGATTCATTTTCATTTTATGCTCATGTGATGATGATATATGATGTTGTATGTTTATGATGTGACAATGTATGCCCCATACGTGATGTTTTTATTTTTTTAATATCATCATGATGTACGGTGCTATTATTTGTGGATGTATAATGGTATTAATGATATTGCTATGCAGATCTCACTGTTGATGATTTGAATAGAAGTGTGATTTTAATTAGAAGAAATTATTGATAGTAGATAGAAATATGATGCTATTTAGAAGAAATGTTGATGATAGATAGAAATATGATTTGATTTAGGAGAAATGTTGATATAGATAGAAATATGATGTGATTTAGAAGAAATGTTGATGATAGATAGAAATATGATGTTGTTAGTAGTGATGAGTTGCTTTTTGTTTGCTTTAGATACTTTGTAGTTTGAAAAATCCATTTTGATATAGAAAATAAATATGATGCACCAGGGTATTAATGACCAAGGTGACTTTTTATTTATTGCATGGAATTTGACTCTATAAACAAGGAGTATTCTTGCTCATACCAAACATAAGGAAACCCTTTTAGAGTGTATAGGTGAGAAGCTTTAAAAACTTGTCAGACCAGTAACACAAGAGGTATTAAGAACCCAACATGTCACTGTTACACGAAATGTTTCAAAGATGACTTCCACACATAGAACAAAGAAAGTATTTTCCATGGTAGTATAAAAAGACTATCCACAAACAACAAATTGAAATGACGCTTAATTGCTCCCATTCCTTCTCTAAATCCTTATGGACATCCTTGAGAGATCCTGGGAATGAGTCAATAATGTAAATCAAAAAAACATAAGACAACAAAAAGATAAAACAATGCCATTATATCACTTGCCATATCTATTTGGGGTGGTTCTATTATCCGATGTTGATCATGTCTATCATAGGAACGGATCCATTAAAACATATCACAAGATGTTGTTGGGTCTTATCAAAAAGATATGTATTTGATACTTATCTTTGTTTTAGTTCAATTTTGCGATCAAATTCTTCTGCGATTGTTTGCTTGAAAGTTCTAGCCATTGATGTTTGCTTTGTTTATTTTTTCAAAGGATGAGTGTGACGATCTATTTATTATGGGTGATGTTTTATTGTGAATTGTGATGGCGGACATGGGTCTTTTTGATTTTTCTAAGTTTTATGATGTTATTTTTGACATTTTATGGGGACTAACCTAGGTCCTCGGGGGTTCATCAAAGATAAGCCTTGCCTACATTGTACACGCAGAGGCTCATAGTTGGCTTGGTTTGTTTTGAATGTTTTTTACCTTTTCTATTTTGTGAATATTTTTGGCTTTTGTATGTTTTGAATCATTTTTTTTGGATTTTTTGTTGTTTTGACTAAGTTGAAATAAAGCATGTTGAAAACCTAAGGGGACTAACCTAGGGTCTCGAGGGCTAATGAGCCTTGCCTACGTTGTACATGCAGAGACCACGTAGTTCGACCGTTTGACTCAAAGCATAAACTATTTTTGGGTAAACAACATTGATATTTTGGATTGATATTCCACTTCTGTGTCTAGAGGATAGGTTGTGGGAAATCTACTTGAACTAGCTATAAGGTTCAAGAAAATGTTGATATCTTAGACTGTTTGAGTGAAGGAATAACCCCACGATGTTTTTTTTTAATGTTTTTCAAATGTTTTTATCCTTTTTTCTATTTAGCATGTTTTTGGCTTTTTGATGTTTTCTGTGACTATGATATGACACACAAAGATCTAACCCATGACTAGTTTTTTGACATTACCCCCAGTTGTGGACAAGATGACTTTCCTTAATCAATGACAAGCCATGGTTGGATATCTTGTTTTATTATGAATGGGTGGATGCTATGGATAGTACGGATAGATAATGATGTAAGTTTATTCAAACATAATGCCTGTTTGCTAGGTTTTCACTATGGTACCTATTCTAAGAGCACCACAAAGTGGTTTTCACTCAGAGAATGTTTTATTTCTCTTTACTATTTTTTTCTTTCTTTTTTTTTGTATATTTTTTTTATCCTTTTTCTATTTTTTTGGATTTTTACCCTTTTTCCTAGGGTATTTAGACATGCTTCATGTGTAGAACTTCTTGAGGTGGTGGTTGTTCAGCGGTTCACCTAAAGGTTCTCCTTTAGGAGTAGCGAACTAATATTCCCTAGAGTCGTAGCTTGTTGTGATGGCAAATGGGCCTAACCAGTTAGGTTCAAATTTTCCTTTTCCATCTTGATTCAATTGTAGCTTTTGATTCTCTTTGAGGACTAATTCACCAACTTGAAATTTCTTGTCCTTGATCCTTTTGTCATAGTTTCGCTTGAGCCGATTCTGATAAACCTGTAGATGGTTTAACGCACTCAAAAAAAATTCATCTAGGAGTTCTAATTCATTCAGTCTGGATACCCTGTATTCTTCGTTACTGACCATGCCCTTTAGTGAAAATCACAATGAAGGGATTTTGACCTCAATAGGCAAGATGGCCTCTAATCCGTAGACCAAGGAAATGGGTGTGGCGCTAGTAGGTGTGCGAATGTTTGTTTGGTAGGCCCATAAGGCTGGGTTTAGCTACAAATGCCAATCACGGCTGGCTTCATTAACAATCTTTTTTATTATCTTTAGTATGGTTTTGTTAGATTCCTTAGCCTGACCGTTTCCTTGGGGGTAATAGGGCATGGAGAAGCAATGGTGGATAGAAAATTGGGAACAAAGCTCTTGGACATCCTAATTTTTAAATGGAGTTCCATTATGTGTTATTATTGTTTACAAAATTCCATATCTAAAAATGAGATAATTCAAAATGAATTTTGATATTTGTTTACCAGTGATATAGCTCAATGGAATTGCCTCTATCCATTTAGTGAAGTACTTTGTTGCTATGATAATGAATTTTTTCCCATTAGATGAAGTGGGCCATGGTGTAGTTATAGGTCTCAGTTCTTGTGTTGGTGCATGAACAAGGTCATTGTGCTATTAACATTGTCGACACTTTCTAGAATACTATATGCATTCTTGTTCCATGGAGGGCTAGTAGTATCCAGTTCTGAGCAATTTATAGACTAGTTTAAGTCCACTAGAGTGAGATCCACAAATACCTTCATGAACCTCTTGCAAGGTTGTTTGTGCTTCTGCATCAAGGCATCAGAGTAACATACCGTCTAGACTATGACAGTATAGGGTATCTCCTAAGATGGTAAAATGGCTACAGGTAAAGGTTTTCTTTTGAGTGGACGTTAAGTCAATGGGTATGGTACCATACTGGATGTAGTCAAAGGTATCTTAGTACCACGAGGAATTAGGACCAACAACAACACATACCAATTCTAATTCTGGGATGTTGAATGTTGGTACCAACAACTATTCCATGAGGAACTCATATTTAGGCACATTTTGTGGAATATCAAGTAGTGAGCCTATTGTTGCCATTGCATCGTCAACCCTGTTATTGATTCGGGGAATTTTCTCAAAGGTTATTCTGACGAAGTATTCCTTGAATCTATCCACCATCCTTTTATATGGAAATAGTTTTTCATCCTTTTTCTGGTATTCATCATTCACTTGTTTGATCACTAGCTGAGAGTCTCCAAAGACTTGTAGCTTTTTATTTGCCATTCAATAGCCATTTTTAATCCTGTGATAAGAGCTTCATATTTTGAGATGTTTTTGCATGGGAATGCAATCCTATAGGACTTGGGTATACTATCTCCTTGTGGTGTGAGAAATAGAATACCAACTCCTGATCCATGTTGTGTATGGGACCCATCAAAGTATAGTATCCATTGTTCTATCTACTATGTCATAAAGATACTCTCATCTGGAAAGTCCACTATGAGAGGTTTATGATCATCTACGGGTGCTTCGGCCAGTTGGTCTGCTATAGTTTGTCCCTTGATAGCTCTCCTATCCACATATTCTATATCAAACTCACTTAGGATCATGACCCATTTGGCTATTTAGCCTGTTAGGTCTGCCTTTGCTAGTAAGTACTTGAGAGGGTCTATCTTAGAAATCAGCTTGACCTTTCTATTTAGGATGTAGTGTCTCATCTTTTGTGTTGAAAATACGACTGAGAGACATGCTCTATCAATGGGCAAGTAGTTTAGTTCATATCCCACCAGTGTTCTATTGATATAATAGACCGCTCTTTCTTTATTGTTATCATCTAGCTAGGCCAAGAGAGCTCCCAGTGCTGCCTATGTGGTAGACACGTAAATTATCATTTCCTTTTCTGGGATGGGTGGCATGAGTATAGGAGGAGTAAGTAGGTACTCATTGACTTGTTGGAATGCTTGGTCACATCTCCCATCCCACTTGAAGGTGATGTCCTTATGTAGGAGATGAATAAAAGGGTGACATTTGTCTGCCAATTGTACGATAAATCGCCTAATGGATTGCAGTTTCCCTTGTAGGATCCTCAACTGTTTTAGTGTCTTTGGTGGAGGCATTTCCATTATTTCTTTTACTTTAGCTAGATCTACTTCAATCCCTCTCCTTGATACTATGTACCCTAACAATTTTCTAGATGTTACCCTGAATACACATTTCTTAGGATTGAGTCTCAAGTTGTACTATTCAAGATGATCAAATACCTTGGTCAGGTTTGTTAAGTGGTCTTCCCTTTTGACTGATTTTGCTAGAATATCATCCACATAGTCCTCCATGATTGTGTGTGTAGCATATCATGAAATATTGTCACTATTTCTCTTTGATATGTCAGCTCTTGCATTTCTTTAGACCAAAGGGTACAGCATTCCAAATGCATCGTTCTCAAGCACAAGTAAATGGCTTTAGTTGGTCATTTGAGATATCTTTATCTCATTGTATCTAGGAGAAACCATCCATTAAGGATAGCATCGCATGCCATGCTGTTAGATCTACAATCATGTCAATACTTGGTAATGGAAAGTCATCCTTTGGAAAAGCTTTATTCAAGTCTCTAAATTTAGTGCATATCCTTATGCCCCCAGTAGGTTTGGATACTAGTACTAGATTTGATATCCATTGTGGATAGTCAATGGGTCTACTGAAACCCACATCTAGTAATTTTTTTAGCTTTACACCAATAATGCTATCCGTAGATGAATTTCCTATTTTTTTATTGATAGGCTTTGCTTTAGGTATTACAACTAGATGATGTACCACTAATGTTGGATCTATTCCAGGCATGTCAGCATAGGTCCATGCAAAATTTATCTTTCAAGCGTTGATGAAAGTTTTGATGTTGTCCTTTTCTTCTGGATCTAGTGATGTAGCATGGTAGGTTATCTTTGGGTCCTCTACTATTCCAACATTTATGGGTTTTGCTTCCTCTACTAGCAGTGTTGATCTTTCCTAATATCCTGGTATGGGGAGATTGAATCTTACATCCTCAAGTGCCTCTAAGAGGTTTTCACCTTCGGATGCGTCCTTTATTTTTCTCTTTTTAGGATCCAATAGAGCCACAAAGTCATTTTCTCTAGCGGACCATATTTTTATGTTTTTTCTTTCATTTTTGTGACTGGAAGATTCAATCTCTCCACCAAAGTATGCCTCATGTTCCAGTTCCATGATGAACCCTTCCTTGTGGTCTCTTGTAGGTATGTCCATTCGAAGTCCCATGAACTCTAAAATTTCCTCATCGTTCTAGAATTGATCCAGAACAGGTGCATGCTGTTGTTGATACCAATCTATGAGTTGCAGGTATTGAAGTGGGAGGTTATCATCTTGATCAACAAAGCCTATGGAAGTGGATGAAAGGGTCAGTATGGCTTGGGTGTCTTTTTCCCACTAGGTGTCTAGGTCATCATTGCTAGAAGTGGGAGAATCATATCCGGTGATGAAGGAAGGGGAATCCCACTCGTATTCATTAGAGTCTATACTAGAATTGTAGTTGATGTTAGGAATAGTTTGAATATGTTGGAGAGGGAACCTATCAAATCTAAACTTATCAAATAAATCTTCAACAGGTAAATCATTGTCTAAGGTATGATAGGTATCCAGTGCCTTGATGCTAGTAGAAGTTCCTCGCTTCTTCCAAGAGGTTTGTCTAGTTTTTGGAATAACCACATCCTTTGTTTCATAACCTAACCCCATATTCTTCTTCCTTGTTCACGTAGCTCCATGCCACCTTTTCCATTATATCCCATCTATTTAACTAATTGATAACCTCTAGTAGTAGGGTCAAAATTAGGTTATGGATTTTTTGGTTCTTCTTTGTCCTTGTAGATCATAGATAAAAATTCCTCAAATATTTCTTCATCTTGCATGTCTCCCCATCTAGTGAAAATAGTGAGCTTGGAAATCATTTGTATTATCTTGGTCTCCTTTGGAACTCCACATACTCTAGGTGTTGGTGGAAGCATGCCAATGCAAAATGTTTGGTTAAAAAAGTAATTCCCATTACCCTTTTCAAGTACTTGAATCTTGGCTTCCATTTTTGGTTTGTCACTTGAGGTGTTTTTGGTTGAGGTAGATGGAAGTGTTGACAGGTCAACATAAGAAACAAAGTGAAATGCTATGTCACTTCTAGGCACAAAAATGAAAAGGCTCAGGATCGGCATACAGTGTTACCTTTTTTCCTTCATGGGGGAATTTTAGGCATTGATGAAAAGTGGACGAGACTGCTTGTAAAGCATGGATCCAAGGTCATCCCAAAAGGAGGTTGTATGGCAGCTCAAGATCTAGTACTTGACAAGTGGTTTCTATTAGGGTTGGCCCTATCTATACTGGTAACCTAACTATTCCTTCAAATTTTCTTTCTAGATCATCATAAGCCCTTATTGTGAAACTTTTTCCTTTGTCAATCAGATCATCAGAATACCCCAACTATTTGACAAATTTTAAGGTACAGATGTTTAAACCTGCACCATTATCTATCAATACCCATTTGACCATGGGTTTATGAACACCAACCTCTATGTAGAGGGATTGGTTATGAAAGTTTCTTTGGGGTAGATCTTTCTCAAAAAATATTAGGTGAATAGTCTATGTGATTTTACCAACCATAACTCTGAACTGACTAGGATTGAGGTCATCAGGGACTATTGTTTCTAATTCCTTTTCAAGTATTTCTCTATGTCCAGGTGATAGTTTTAACAACTCTAAAATTGAGATTAAGGCCAATGTTTTCTTTAATTGTTCTACAATACTATAGTCACTGGGTGACTTGATTGCAAGTTTGGGTGGTGCTCCTTGAATTTTAACTCTTCCTCAACGGGTGGTTATGTTATAGTTATTGTCTCCTCCTCGTATAGTCACCACGTTTTCCCTATTATCATCAACTTGTGAGATGGTTCCTAAAACTGTGTCCCCATAAGTGTAATTGGTGTTATGGTACTCTTGTTTCTTTCTTTTGTCATTCCCCTTGGCATGGTTTGGGATCAGTTTTGTGTAAATTTGCAGGTCCTTATTCCTAGGACGATGTTCGACATCTACCTCCCATTTGTTAATTAAATCTTGGATAAGGTGCTTGAGTCTCATGCAGTTGTTTGTGGTGTTTCCTTTGATCATGTGGAAATCACACAAGTCCTTTTCGTTATACCACGGTGTTTTGAAACTAGGTTCCTCATAGTTTGGACAGTCATTAGTTTTGAGGAGGTTTCGTTGTACTAATTTGTGAATGACTGTTTCTAATGACTCACCTAGAATTTTGAATTTCCTTCTCGGTTGATCATACTTCCTCTGTTGTCCCCCCTGATTCATTTGTGGGTTTACAACCTGATTGTTCTTCGGATAGTTATTTTGGTTGTTTTGCGCATTGTTTGGAACATAGCTTGTCTTTCCTACCTGTGGTTTATTTGGAACTGTGTTTTGTTCCACCCATAATGTCCTAGCATCAACCACTCCATCCTTTGTGACATTTTTTTTCTTAGCCCAGACTTTAGGTTTCTCATTTGAAGTAAAAGGACTATCTTTTGAGCTATTTATTTTAAGGGCTCCTCTTGCAATGAGGGCTCTTTCAATATTCAATCCCTTCTCAATGGTTTCTTCAAAGTCTACTGGACATTACATTGTGAGTCAATAATTGATCTCAGGTAAGAAATTGGTAATGAATATGTCTACCAACTCCTTATCGAGAATGGGCCATTTACATCTACTAGCCTTGTGTCTCCATCATTGTGGATGGGAGATAAAATATTCTCCTTGATTCTGTTTGATTGTGGATAAGCTTGTAATGGTGACATCTTTTTCAATGTTGAAGGAGAAGTGACTTATCAACTTATTAGACAATTCATCAAAGTTTTTGACTGTTGGTGTCAAATGGTTGAACCATTCCATAGCATGGCCCATAATGCTGCGTGGCAATAGTCTCATGAGGTATGAGTCATTGTGTCATACTTCCATGCATGATACCAAGAAATATCATATATGCTCTATTGGATCCCCTATTCCTTTATATTTTTGTCAAACCTAGGTATTTCAAAATTCTTTGAAAAGGGCATTGTAGTAACAGATTGATCGAATGGGAAGGGGCATATCTCTTGGATAGTATAGGTTTTCTTTTGTTTTCCAACTTGCATGCCTGCTACCTGTTGGGTGACTACTTCTAGCTTCATTTCCATGTCCATTTTTGGCAGGTTTTCTTGTGAGTTCTATGTATAATAACCTTGTTGTCTTACCATGTTTGGGTCATATATTGGATATTGTGAAGGTATGAGACCTTGGTGACCATTTGGTCATATACTAGGTTAGGTCCTTGATGGGTGTAAGGAGGGTTAGCTCCTTGTTTTTGAGATGAAGTGTATTGAAGGTTACCCTGTTGATGCATTATTGGGTTTCACCGTTGGTGGGATGATTGGGGAAGTTGCTTTGAAATTTTATCTTATTCTTTACATTTAAAGGTAAATTCTAAAAAGGAAGGGATTACCTGTTGATGTGTTGCTCCAGCGAGGGAACCTTGTTGATAAGGACTTACCCAGGAAGGGTGCTTTATTAGCGCAGTATTGATAAAAGCTGAAGGTTACCATGTTGTTGGTACATTATTGGGTTGCTGCCTTGTTGGTGTTGGGAGGTGGGAAGGAAGGGGTTGCCCTATGGAGCACCTTGTTCTTCCCTGGCTGGGCAAGAGACTAAAGCTGAGAAGGTTACCCTGTTGATGCATTATTGGGACAGCTTGTTGGTAGGAATATTAAGGAAGGGTACTCTATGGCACACCTTGGTGCTAGGCAGGACTAAACTGAAGGTTACCCTTTTAATGCATTATTGGGACACCTTGTTGGTAGGAATACTAAGGAAGGGTGCTTTGTGGCACACGTTGCTACTGGGCAGAACTAAACTGAAGGTTACCCTATTGATGCATTATTGGTACATCTTGTTGGTAGGAAGACTAAGGAAGGGTGCTCTGTGGCACACCTTCCTGCTTGTATTGCTGGTTATAAAGGGGAGTACATGGTCCACCTTGTTGGTGGTACTAAATGTTCAGAGGGGGACCTTGTCTCCCACCCTATTGAAGGTATTGACCGTTGGGAGGGGGACCCTATGTTCTGCCTTGTTGAAGGTATTGAATGTTTTCATATGGGTCAATGTTCAAGGTATTTTTAGGTATACATTGTCCAAGAGGAGGATTATTGTTTGGTGGTTCATATTGTGATGGTCCTCCTTGATACAGTTGTGCTACTGCTACTTGTTCAACCTGAGTTGGTCTTTTGAATAAGGAGTTCTCTTTGGGTTGACCATCATTTTGTGAGAACACAAGTGGCATGTTTGGAATCCCTAGAGGTTTGGTTATCTATCTTTGAACCGAGTTATCACCTAAGGGAATAAGGTTGGTATCCTTGAGAGCTTCTACGTTAAAATCCACTAGTAATTTAGCACCACTTTGTGCTAACTTTAAAAAATAGGAGTTTGGGTCCTTTCTCAACAACTTGTCCATTAGTTTAAGAACCTTGGGGTTGTTGGAATGTTTGAATAGTTCATCATTGTTGATTTCGTCCTTTGTTTCTACCTCTTCTTTAACTACTTTGTTTGGGTCTTGGTTGTTTTTTTCAATTACCTCCTTCTGTTTGTGATTTAGTTCCTCTTCACTGAAGCTATTTCCATACATAGGCCTCTTTTGTGGTGTTTCAAGATCATTTGGCCTATAGCCCCAAGGGATACTTTCATCGTTGATGGTATTAGTTGGTGGGATGCTAGTGTTGGTTTTTTTGCTTCCATTTTCTTTCTATGTTGTGGCCTTGTGGTTGTCATAAAAAAATTGGATCTCAAGGTAGGAAAAAATGGTGCTAGACCTCTAAAGGTTTCAAATCTAATGTCAACCTAAATAAAAGAGTAGATTTATGTATGTGAATTTGGTTTTCCTCTCTAGAGAAGTTTAGTATCGTGGAAAAGACTTGGGACGAAAGGCATGGGAGATTTGGGTTGGATTTAACACGTCTGGACGCTGCATTGGTTGTTTTGCTATTTTGGTGGCGAAGGTGTTTCTTGAGATCCCTTTTGTTTTAAAGATTCCCACTGAATCAAAACAAAACTTATAGTCTCTTTACTTTACAGGATCCCTCTTTCTATCATGTGGATGAACAAGGATGTTGGCCCTGTCGAGGGGGTGGTAATAGGTCCTGCTAGCTACTATGTCTACACTACCTTCTTGCTTGCATTCTAAAGATGATATGGATGCAATAGCTAGCGGTGTTTTTCTACCAAAATGAGGACTCTGATGATGTTTGTTTGTTACCCTATTGAATTGTGATTGTATTTGTTGAATGGGGTTGGCCAGGTCACCAAAAATGAGGGTCATAAGGTATGTTGTATATGGTGTGGTTTATGAGATTGTTCCATTACCTTGCAAGGTCCTTTCACTACCTATTTTTTTCCTTGAGGTAGTAACATGGGTCTTCCAGCTATTATGGAGCTTTCCCCTTTTCCTCTCTTCTTCATTTAAGATGATATGGATGCAATGAAATTAGTGGGGGTGTTTCATTTTTTTTCCAAAAATGAACCTACTCAAGCTTGTTGTGTGTTGGTTTTGGGGCTTTCAATGTGTGTAAAAGGCTAGGTTATGTACCAGGTGCTATAAGGCAGTTTGTTGGAAGGTAATTTGTACCCAGGTGCTTAAATGGTCATAGGTGTGAGTGGTGAGTATTAAGAGGCGGCTTGTTATGAAACTCAAAACCCTAAAAAGTTTGAGGTGTTGTTGTTTTGAATTATGTAGCTGCTACAGTAAAAATGTCATTAAAAGAACTAGGTTCGATGATATTCCCACTTCTTCATCCTAGAGGGATATGTTGTGCAGGAATGATACTTGAACTTGCTTGTGAGTGAAGTAACTATTGATATCATATACAAATTTTTGAGTGGAGGGAATGATCCCTAATGTTTTGTTTGGATTTTGATTTCAAATTAGTAGTGTGGGAATAATGAGTGAGATTTTATGACCAATCTAATTTTCAAAGTATTTTGTTCAAGTAATGACCTTATAAGCAATATAAGTGTTTTAGCAAAAATATTGTGAGTTGGAATGGAAATTGTTTGATTCCTTTATGTTCTTGAGTATGGAAAATTATACAATAGCACTGGACTAACTCACAAGCATGGACTTTATGTGACCTAAATATCTATAATTTGAGTTGTGAAATCACAACACCCAAGCCATAGTTACTAAAGTGTTTACTTTGATCAATGGAACCTGAAAATAATACCAAAATTTTTAGAAACCTTTAAGGATAAATCCTTTCAAGGAGTGCAAACATAAGGCTTTTTTTTCACAAGTATACACTAACTCAAAGGATTTGTGGTTTGACCATTTGGTTCAATGTTTGTTTTCATGTGTTCTTTTTCTTTAAATCAAACACAAAATTTGATGTCACAATTGTTTTTGAATGTAATTGGATAAGTTTAACATTAACAAACAATTACAACCCTAGTGGAGAGAAACCATCCTCTTAGGTGTGTCTTCCTCATGATTCGAAGAGATGATTTTACATGCGACTTATGGCACGAGCCTGTAGTCAAACTTGGCAAGTAACTTCTCGGAAGCAAATTATGATGCACCACTTTCAGAGAATGTTTTGGATAAATAGGGTGGCTTCTAAAACAATTGGCTCTTAGTCATGTCCTAGGGATATTTCTTCGGGCACCTACACATGCGGCGTTTTGTTCAATTAAGAACCTTCCAACCATTTTGGGTTTTTACACATCACAAGGATAATGATGAAGAATACATCGGTATTGGACATCCGCACCTGGTGGGTGATGAAATTTCCTCACACTCACAAGATTTATATAGCAGTTCAGAACAAAATTACCACTTGGGTCACCTATGAGTTCTCTAGCGTAGGATGTGTCTCAATAGGTAGGCCCTCTAAGAAGGTAAAACTTTAAAATAAATGAGAAGCTCAAAAATGTTCTTCGCTCACCCAATATCACCAAAATGGTGCAAGGGGAGAAGACAAAACACTTCAACTTTCCAATCAATGCATGTATAGAAGATAATTCATCGCAAATTGATTTATTTTAAACACCTTGAACGGTGTTATCCCCAAGAATATGTGAGTAAACTAAAATGTTCTTTTTATCCTTACACCAATTGAAGTGTTCAAGACATCAAGCAATTAATATAGCAATGGTGTGAAAACATTTGTTCATTTTAAGCCCCAAAGTTGAAGCGTTTCTAAGAAAATCAGGCCTTGTCATTAATGGTCAACAAAATGTAAATTGGACGTTTTTCAACAAATTGAAAGACATTTGCGATCTTTTTATGCACCAAATTTAAAGGTTCCTAACTATGAAAACATGAAATTTGTTCATTTTTAGAGCCCAAATTTGAAGTGTTTTATGTTCTTTTGATGAGCACCAAAAAGGAAATTCCTATTTTAAAAGGCTTCAAAAAGGTTTATTTTAACAACACCAAATCAAGTGTGAGAGTTGTTTTGTTCAATTTTAAGCACCCAAAATGAAGTTCCTACTTTAGAAATCTTTAAAATGTTCATTTTAGATAGCACCAAAATTAAAATGTGAGAGTTGTTTTCAATTTTAGGCACCAAAATGAATATTCCTACCTTAGAAAGCTTTAAAAATGTTCATTTTAGATAGCACCAAAATCAAAATGTGAGAGTTGTTTTGTTCAATTTTAGGCACCAAAATGAAGATTCCTAAGTTAATAAAAATGCTTGTAGATCTAAAAAATAACTTGGATCAATCATCTTCCTTGCATAAAATAAGTCAATATGTTTCAAATCCTCCATAAAAACCTATCAGTTCCTACAAAACAAGAAAACATTAGCAAGCTCATTACAATAGTGTAGGATTCATGCACTTGTTTTCTAGAGAAAATGCTCAAAAAAAGATCAAAAGCTCAGAAAATCAAATTTTCAAAAGCTTGAAATTTCTAGCAAAAGCTCAGATTTTCTGTACAGTGCAAAACCCAGAATAAGAAGCAAAAGCATGGGTTTTTTAGAAAAAGTGTTGGTTTTTGTGCAAAATCCCCATTCCCATGGCAAAGGCCTAGATTTTTTGGCAAAAACTCAAAAATGTTTCCAGTCAAAAGCGAGCTTTTGCTGGGCAATCCGTGAAATGCCTCTGATAGCTTCTGGAACCATGTAACTTGCAATTTAGCTAAAAAAAAATTTAGTGAGGACCTAGGTCCCACTAGGCGTGCCAGAATGTGTGAGGGGGAAAGAATCCATCAGGAGAATGATAATAAAATCAAGATCAAATGCATAATTTGAAATCGGAAACTAATCTAATTCAAAAACACTTAATCTATCATATTCCATCACTCATGAAATGTGAAAATCTAAGATATTTGAATGAAATGAGATCCTAAGATTAACAAAATGAATCCAAATAACAAAAGAAGAGATTACCATCCCATGTTGGATTGTATTTGCATAATGTTGGGTTGTTCATGTATCACTGCAAAGTCTCCATTGCTTGTACACAAAAAGCTTGATGATCGATGCTTGTTCTTGAAGAAATGATGAAGCTCTATCAATGGTGATCTTGACAACACTTCGTTGCATAAGGTAAGTTGAAATTATGATCCTAATTTGTGAAGAGAAATCCTTGTTATATAGAAAAATAAATTTTGAATCGACGGTCGAGATCGCATTAGAGAATATCCAGATCAACAATCAAAAGGAGTTGAGAGGATTTAGACATGAGGAAATTGTACAAAGTTGATTGCACAATTAGGGTGATTGAAAAATAGATTGGCTAGTTAATATTTTGATTGCTTAGTTAACAATTGATTGATTAGTTATGGTTGAGTTCAGAATTAGATGGTTGAGTTAGCAGAATTGATTGCTTTGTTAGCAAAATAGATTTCTTAGTTAGCAATCCATGATTTCCTCAATCAAAAAGTGGGTGAGGAATATTAATTAATTAATT
>VDFB02157508.1:0-15203 GCA_007258455.2 Sequoia sempervirens | reverse complement strand
AAATCTGACGATCTGGGTCTGCTCAGAGTGACCAAGTCTACAAAACCCAGATCTCAGGTTTTTGGCCCTAAATTTTAGGAAAATTGCTATTTTTAGAAACTTTTTAAAAATAGAAACTTTTTTGGGTTTCTTTTTAAATGGATGCTGGCAAAATTTTCTAAAAATAGAAAGTTTGGCTTCTAGGGTTCAAACTAATTTTGATTGGTGGAAAATACTTCCTCATTAGGGCTGGTGTAGTCAGAATCACAAAAAGATCAGTTTTTCCCTAGTGGGTCTGTTCTGCTGTTTTAGAAGCATTTCAGGTAGGGTTGCAAGATACGCCACCCCCACCTCTTGGTACGTGTACCACCGTACCAGGTACGGATCAGATTCAGCGTCAATACGGCTAGAAACGGTGCCCACGCGTGCTAGAAAACCCCTAAATTTATCTGCGTCGGATTCGTAGCATTTGGGGCTTTTTTTTTTTTTAAATCTGTTTGAAACTTCACAAAACTACAGTCATTCTAAAATTAGAGGGCCAAACTACAGTTTTTTTGTTATAAACCAACCCTAAACTTAATGTATTCTACGGCAACACTGAGGCGTAATTTGCTCGAGACTTCAAAAAACTACAATCACTCTAAAATTAGAGGGCCAAACTACAGTTTTTCTTGCTATAAATCAACCCTAAACTTGATGTATTCCACAAGGTGTTTCTTCTGAAGGCTTGATTGTGGCAACATTGAGGCGTTTTCGAGAAGGCTTGTGCACTGTGCGATTTTACCTTCTGCTCCTACATGATTTTATCCTTTTGTAATTGCACTTTACCTTCATTCACCCGTGCTATTTTATCTGCTCGAGCATTTTCTGGTCTCTTCCAGGCGTGGGTTTATTGTTTGGCGTGCATTCACCCGTGAGATTTTTTGGTCTCTTTCAAACGTGCGTTTTCTGTTCGACGTGCATTTTCCAGGTATGTAATGATATTAATACTTTCATATTAATTTTATTCTACTTTCATATTAAATTTTAATATTTGTGTAATGAGTAAAATAATTTAGGTTTTAATATATATGAAAATATGAAAATAGCATTTATTAAAATTAATAAGACAAATAAGATTTTTATATTTATTTATTTTTAAATTAGTTATGAAAATATATATTTTAAAAGTTTAATTTTTATATTCATTTTTAATCTACTATTAATTAATAATATTTATAAATAATAAATATTTATTTTATTTTATTTTAAAATTAATTGATTTTTTAAATTAAGTATAAAATTTCTTTTTTCTTTAAATAACTATTCTCTATATTTATATTTTAAAGCAAAGATAATTTTAATTGATAGTAATAATAAATAATTATTTTATTTATTTTAAAATTAATTTAGATTAAAATGTGAAAATTATTTTGGATTTAATAATAAATTAAATTTAAAATAACAAGTATTAAATATATTATAATTGTTAAAACTTAAAGTTAAATACTTAAATAAATTTCTAATTATTTATGTAATTATGTTTACTTTTTTATTAAGTTTTTATATTTGCAGATTTATCATCGCATCATCATTTGACGTTGGAGAGTCAAAAAACAATAATAAGTGGATCAAACTAGACCCTAAGTCTCCTTTGTGGAAATACGTCACCATTATTGACAAAATCCCAGGTGGTGGAGGTTACAAATGGACATGTCATGAGTGTCTAAAGGAGTATAGAGGTTCCTATATGTTGGCGTTTAAATTCGCACCTCTGGAATGCGGATTTGAAAATGGACAGCTATGCACAGATAAACTGCTCTTCGAATTAGGAGGGGAAGCTCCCTCTTGCTGATGGTGTTGTAAGAAAGTAAACTAAAACTAAGTTGCCTATCTTTTTTATTAGCTTAGAGCACAAGGTTTTTTAAACACAAACGCCGTAGCTGAGATTTTCTGATATAAGAAGTTCAACTACGACTAACTTAAACTAAAGACGTTCCTAACCTTTCAAGTAATAGCAGAGCAAGAGAAGTTAGAAATTAACAAGGTAGATTTCTGACAAAAATACTTCAATAATCTCTCTTTCAACGAACACCTACACACTTAACTGCAAGCTGAAATAAAGATCACAAAAGTAGAACATAGATAATGGAAATCTAAGATTTTGGACCAAGGCAAAAGAGGCTCATGATTTTATTACTCAAATCTCTGAAACAAAGCTCACATCTAACATGCCTTGAACAAGAAATTGCAGCTAAGGAGGCTTGCAAACTTATTCTTAACACAATAGAAAACAACAATCACACTAACTCCTTGTTGGCTAAAGAGGCTCAACAATTTGCTTATCACAACACAAATGAACAATACTTGAGCAACAAATAGAAGGCACAATAGGCTCAGCGTTTTGTTCTCACTAGCATGGTTAAAGAAACTAAATGAGCAAAGACTCTTATTTATAGAGAAGCAGAGGAGTAGGGAACCCTAAAATCTCCTTGCTTTCACAATCTAGGGCTTGCTCAGCAAGCAAGCTTTATTACTAAATCTAGAAAGAAGATAACATCTAAAACCCTAGAAAGCAGAAAAAGCGGGAAACGCCAACTATTACATCTTATCTTCTTTCTCTTCTCAAAGAATGGATAAGGATTATTCCAAGAATAGAAAGAAAGCGGGAAAGAAAGCTTCTAGAAGAAAGCTGCTTTAAAGCTCGATCACATCTGCTAGGAAGTTAGAGATTGTGTCTCAGTTCAGTGCATCTATGCCATCAACAGCAAAGTGCCTTTTTTCAAGAATATCTTCAGCATCTGCAATAGATCTCAGGAAATCTTCGACCTCATTGGCCGCTTTATCAAACTTTGCTGACATCACTGAAATATGGCCTATCCTTCCGCCAACTGGACTGCAACTGTGAACAACACTCTGAAACTGAACTTGCACTTCCTCAAGCCCGACGTAGGAACCATCTTCAAGACTGTACTGAGAAGGGATCTCTATGACGAATTCGCTAATGAAAAGAAGAGCTTCAACCACCCTTTGTCTGTAGGCGATGAATTCTTCAGATATCCTCTCATAGGTTTTAACTTTGAAAACATGATGCTCTCTCCAGGTAAGGATTTGTCTCTTGTGCTCCTTTGAAACTGCTGAACTGTAGGCTGTGTCTAAATCAACAATGATAATCTCATGCCCAGGTTTTACTTCAGCTAGTGTTTGTTCAAATCCTTGGATACCTTGACGTAGCTCATGAGCGTTTTCTCTTAACTGGAACATTCGTGCCAAAATCTCCTTTCCTCCAACAATGAAACTCTCAATCCACTCCTGAGTTTCTTTCCCACATATGACCAACTGTCTTAACTGATGGTGATCAGCTGGTGTCACCAAGACTTGGGGCAGCAACTGGGTTGCTTGTGAAGAACCATGGACAAGTTTAGAAATGAAAAGCCTGAGCTGCTGATTTTCAGCCTTGAGGGCTGCCTTGTCCTCTCCATCTTTAAGTACTCTTTCCTGAAGATTTTCTGATGCAACTCTGAAGAGACTCAAATCTGCATGTCTAGTATTTCTACCGAGATTGGCCTTGACCATGACGAAGTCATCCATGTTCACCTCATCCCTATTCTTATCTTCTGGGGGCACTGCAGTCTCCATGACTATCTCATTATCAGGATTCCTATCAAAGTGAACTTGCTTCTTTGCCTTCTTCTTGGGAGGTTCCTGATAGATGTCATCAAGATCATCAACACTCACTTGATATGAAGGCCTTCTCCTAACCCTTCCTAAGGAGTTCTCAAGCCAAGACACAATAGTATCTTTACTAACTTCCTCAGGAGGTGCTGCTGTAATCTCTTCATCATCTTCAATATCAAGACCAATGTGAATTGGTGAAGAACCTGTCAAAGGTACAAAAACATGTGTTGTAGGTGGCTCCTCTGCTTCATTCGGAGGTATGGGCTTGTCAGGAGGAACTTCTGAATCAACTGTAGGCTGCTCCTATATGACTATGCCTGAGAAATCCAACCTTCTTTTTACATTTTTATTCGATCTACTACCTTTGACGCCTTCTTGAGACTGACTTTTACCCTTCTCTTTCGACTGTGCTCTGGAGGAAGAGGGAATTATCCTTGGCGGCTCTGCTACTGGAAGGGAGTTTTTCCTTTTAAGGACCAAGAAAACCTTTCTATGCTCAAGAACTTGTCTTGTTCTATCTTCAACTGAAAGAGATTCCTTGTTTGCCCAGTTAACTTGTGGTAAAGGCTGATCTTCAATTCGTTTCTGAGTGTACATTGGGAGAAGCACATCTTCATCATCATCTGATAGCCCTTCTATATCTTCATTTAAGCAATCCTTCATCTGATGGAGAGTGAGCTTGCTATAACTACGTCTCCGCACCTCGAACTCATCTGCACAATTAGCCCAAAAATCTTCCAGTGCGGCTATATGATCATAGTTCTTCTCCAATCGGCTAGCGTAAACACCATGAGGATCGAAAGATTGCCTCTCGCTGTAAGATTTGAGGCCGAATTTATCTAACTCTTCTCCTATTGTCCTGGCATTTGCAGCAGTCCTGCATGTATAAATTCCCAACCCTAATGGAAAGTGAAGGGAGGGTTTCCTTCTGTTCCTCAAGAGTGTGTGAACACCGTGAGCCTGCCTCAAGAACTCCATGAAGATGACCTCATCTGACGGATACCTTGGCAACATGAGCGGGGCACCTGAATAACCATAGACCCTGAGATAGGTAAAGGTAGGAAACTGTATAAACCAATCTGCCCATTCTGCCATTGCTGCCCTAGCAACTGAAGATATACGGACATGCAACTCATTGTCCAGGTCTCGCACTGTATACATCAAGAAGGCCTCGTTCACCCTTTTGTAGTGGTGCAACGACTTTGTGAATTCCAACTGGGGATAGTAGTTATATGTGTTGTACGCTCAATGACCCCTTGGCGTTTAACCCTCTGAATTGACCTTGATAGGCCACCAGGTAGACTAGGTATGACACCATGTGGAATACATGAAACTGGAAGTATTCTGTTATCTATTGATGTAGACAGTCACTGATCAAAGTAGGCCAGTCATAGAACTCGGGTTTCTTCATGATGTGGGGTATGGCGTAAAACATCCAAGGTTGAAAGTTGGTGGCATCTTCTGAGCCAGTAACCCTATTGAGCAAAGTGATGATGATGGCAATCTCGTCCTTGAACTCCCCTCGCCCAACGTTCTTTGGCAAGGTCTTATGTTTTTCTTTCATCCATCTCTGTGCAATCTTCTTGCTATATTTATCTTTATGCATATTCCATATCCTTTCGCATTCACCCTTTGAGAGTGTAACGCTTTCAGGCCACGGGGGAATGGAAAAACACTTCTCAATCACATCAGGCTTTATACTGCAAATCAATCTACCATCCGTTGACTGGATCTCCCTAGTAGCCGGGTTGTAATGCTTAATGCAAGCGATTACGAACTCAAGACTCTGAACTGATATAGGAATTGACGCTGCTGCGAGGAGTCCAGAATGTCCCAAGTTCTTGATTGAAGTGTTGCCTGCTCTCTCCAATGCATGCAAATCGAACATCGGCTTGATATGATGCAAATCTGTCTCAGCTGTTTTGATGTAATTGTGAAAGAGAGCTGATTTTGTCTTGAAAACATTGGGAGTGTACTCCATTTCAGAAAACTCGAAGAATGACTGTAAACTCGCCTAGGTTCTGACAAGTTTTCAGCAATTTCTATTTTTTAGAATGCTGATTTTTGTGCTCCAACGGACAAATTTTTGAGAAATTTTTCTGAGATATGGGTTTTGCTCAGAATTTCGATGCAAGACAACCCAGATCGTTCGTTTTTGAAAATATTGAATTTTGCCTGAAAAAACAGCAAACCCTAATTTCTTCAATTTTTCCCAAAAAAAGCTGGGACTTGGGTTTTGTTCAGAATAAGATTAGAAATGGACCCAGTTGATTTGTTTTGCAAAACCTTGACGTTTGATTGAAAAAGCAGCCAACCCTAGGTTTTGAAATTTTCTTGAAAAAAGCTGCGATATGGGTTTCAAGAAAACTGCGATATGGGTTTTCTTCAGAAGACTGATTGGAAAGGACCCAGATGGTTGAAATTTGAATGCACTGAGGTTTTCACTGACATGTAAAATAAAAGCACTTGCTGCAACTTGATGAAGTTCTTGAAAATTTCTTCAGAAGATTAAGGCAAAAAGACCCAGATGACTGAAAAATGGAAAGCCTTGGCCTTTTGCTTGAAAAATTCGATCTTCTGGAACAAAAAGCTTGAAAAAGCAAGGGTTTATGCTTGCTGGTCTGAAAAATCTGATGTAAAACCAGCAAAGATGGATTCTTGAATCACAAAAATTCTTCAAACTTGCTGCTCCAACTTTCTCCTTTGAAGACTACCTGCAAAAATAATGAAAAATACATGAAAGAATGATGTTAAATAGACTTTAGGGCTTTGGATTAGGTTTTGCTTTCTTTGCTTTTATTTCCAAAACCCTAAAACTCAGCTTTCTTGAACTTGGACGCCATCTTCCTTTTGCAATTTTGAAACATTTTTGAAAATCTCAAAAATTTCTCTAAGGCATGAACATTTGGGCGCCCTTCTTCACCTGGGGCGCCCACTTCCTTCAGTTTTAGCTTATTTTTTGATATTTTCAACTTTTCTCCATTTTGACGTGCTACTTCGCCTCCGATTTCCTATTGACAGATTGACCCGACAGGCGAGCTAAAGGTTTCACGACAGAGTTTGGCTGATTCTGAGGAAGAAGATTTGGAGGCATCTCTGGCAAAATCCTTCATCTTGACCTCCGAATTCATGGGAGCCTTTTCCTTCCAGGGGCGCCCATTTCACCCAGAGAGCCATTTTCATAACTTTCAAATTTCTTCATTAAATCCTCTTCTACAAACGATCTCTTCAAATCTGGAGCTCCGGGTATCGGATCGACTGCCTGTTATGCTCATCGCGAAGCTGACGAAGAATGAAGAGGGGTCTTCTGGGATGATCTTCGCCAAAAGTGAATTCAAGGCCTCCAAAAGTTTGGGCGCTCATCTTGGCTGGGGGCGCCCACTTTTACTAGACTTAGTTTATTTTTTTGATTTTTCTGTGTTTGCTTCTGAAACTTCGTTCTCGGACTTTGTTAGACCCCCTGTTCAGCTTCTCGTATCTGACGACTGTGGACTCCGATTGATGTGCTAGATATCTCATTTGAAAGCTGGATCAATCGTGAAGAAACTTCGTTAGACACTTGTCTGCAGATTCATCTGTTAGGGCCCTTGAAAACTTGGGCGCCTTTCTTCCTTGGGGGCGCCCACTTTGCCAACACTTAGTCAAATTTTGATATTTTTCAACTTTCCTCGTTCTGACGTTAGTTTGAATACCCCTGTTCAGCGCTGAATTCCAGATGACTGAGTGATCCGTTGACTGCGCCGCTGAATTCGTTGCGAGGCTGGTAGGGAACTGAACAACATTGACTGGAGACTTGAAACCCTAATTTTATCATATGATGCCCCAAAAAGGTGGGCGCCTTTCTTCAACAGGGCGCCCAAATTCAACAGTGTTAGAAAAATTTCATGAATTTCCAATTTTCTTTCTCGTTCTTCGTGCATGTTCATCATCTTGCCTTCTGTTGAGAGTTTGAATGCTGAAACTGACGCCTGGCAGCCGGCTGACCTCCATTGATGACCTCGGAGCTCCAGATATGCTCCTGAAAAAGCAGAATAGACCCAGTAGGGCAAACTGACTATTTTGAGATTCCGACTGCACCAACCTGATATGGACGTATTTTGAGCCAATCAAAATCAGTTTGGACCCTGTTGGACCAACTTTCTATTTTTAGAAAATTTTGCCAGTATCCATTTCGAAAGAAACCCAGAGAAACCCAGAAAACGTTACTATTTCGAGAAAATTTCTAAAAATAGCAGTTTTCCTAAATTTTAGGGATGAAAAACTGAGATCTGGGTTTTGTAGGTTAAGCTGTTCTTAGCAGACCCAGATCGTCAGAAATTGAAAATTTTGTGTTTTAATCCCTCATGCAAGACGTGCACACCCAAATTCTGACCTTTTACTCATTTCTTCAAAATGTCTAAGTGTAACATCTATAGGTCAAAAAAGGAGCAATCTAGGTCCTCTTGAAAAGCATTTAATTTGCAGAGTCGAGAGGATATTGATCAAAATATTGCTCGTTGCTTATATGCAAATGGAATTGTATTTAATGTAGTGTGCTCTCCATATTGGCAAGAGATGGTTAGATCAATCAATGAAGCACCAAAAGGATATAAAAGCGCAGGCTATGAGAAGGTACGTACCACCCTTTTGGCTAAAGAAAAAGACATTATTGACAGACAATTACAGGTGATTTGTGCTTCATGGAAAATCTCAGGGATTTCTATCATTTGTGATGGATGGAAGGATGTTAGAAATAGGCCATTGATCAATGTGATTGCAATGAGTCCAAAAGGAGCAATGTTCTTGAAAGCAGTGGAATGCAAGGCTGATGAAAAAGGCACCCAATTTATTGCCAATATTTTGATTGAAGCTATTGAATTAGTGGGGCTAGAAAATGTTGTCCAGGTGATCACAGATAATGCAAAAGTATGTAGAGCAGCAGGGTTGGTCATAGAGGCAAGATTCCCAAACATTTGGTGGACTCTTTGTGTAGTTCATTCTTTCAACTTAATGTTGCAAAAAATTGGCAAAATCCCATGGATACAAAAGATTTAGGAAGAAGCAAAAGAAATTCAAATGTTTATTTCTAATCATCACATATCACAAGCTATTTATAGACAATTTGCTAAGTTGGAGCTGTTGAAGGTAATTTTTCTAAATTTTAAATTATTTTTTGTATATATCATATTTTAAATATATTTTATATTATTTTTTAATTTTATAAAAATTATTACTTTTTTATTGTAGGTGGTTGAGACTCATTTTGCCACGCACTACATTGTTCTTAAAAGACTTGTGAATGTCAAGCAAGCCTTAAAAAGTATGGTGATTAGTGATGTTTGGGTCGTTTGGAGGCAATCTCAAATAGATAGAGCAAATAATATCAGGACACTCATTTTGGATGATGATTGGTGGGCTCAAGTAGACTACTTGTTAGCTTTCATTGAACCAATATACAACCTCATTCGCCATTGTGACACAGATAAGCCAATATTGGGTGACATCTATGATTGCATAGATACAATGGTAGAGCGGGTTAGAGATATAATCATAGCAAAAGAGCAAGACCCCTTTGAATTCTTTTACAAACAAATATATGAGGTAATCAAGAAGAGGTGGGATAAAATGACAACTCCTTTGCAACTTTTGGCATATGCTTTGAACCCCAAGTATTACCATGTTGATATGTTGGCATTGCCAAATAGGACAACACCAAATATGGATATTGAAGTAGTTGATGGATATAAAAAAACTTTCAAAAAAATGTTTATAGATCCTAGAGTTGTTGTAGAGATTCGAGTTAAGTTTGGAACATTTGCATCCTCTAATGGAACTGTTGTACCCAAACCAAATTTTTTGCTTCATTAAGGCATTTTTCATTAAAAAGTCTAAACCTTGTTAAAATGTTGTAAAATACAGTTTTGGGCAATATCAAGCATGGAGTTTTTGTCAATATTTTGTCAGTCAAAGTCAGTTTTATTGATCAGAACCTGAAGCAGAGACTCAGAATGGAGCTTTTCGCGATGGAGGAACATCTCAGGACAGCGTTTCACATTGCACACGGTCATTTTAATGATCGAAATAGAGTTTTTAATGGTCAAAATATGAAGATTTTTCGAAGGAAAAGTCAGAAAGTGCAAGTATAGCCCAGGGGCGCCCAGCTTGTTGGTGTTAAAAACGGAAGATCAGATTTAATGCACAGAGAATTAATTCAAATCAGACAATAACACAGTAGATACCCTGGGAAAACCCTCCACTTGAGGGAGAAAAACCCAGCAACAAAGATCCTCTTGTATATATAATAATGGCAACAATTATCTTTACAATGAGGCCAATCACAAGGCCAATATCCAGCATCAACTCTAGATGCAATAACAGGGATAATCTGCTCTTCCTTGTGATCTAAATCTGCTCTTAGAGAGATTCGCAATCTGCTCTTGAAGGGATTCGCACTTGAATGAAGGAATAATTCGAGCTTACTTGATGGATAATCTCAAGGAGAGAAGTAGTCTCTTATAAATACATGGCCATAATAGACCTCACAAGGTCGGCCTCAAACATAAGTTACAATTTGCATAAGTCGGCCAAGATACAAAACAGTTACAACTCATAAATGATGTCGGCCCCAAGAAGTTAAGTAACCTTTATATGTCGGCCAAATCATAACACACAATAATTTTACATGTCGGCCAAATCATGAGACACAAATAATAAGAGGTAAATTGAATAGCCGATGGCTACATTCAATTTAAGACTTTCTCAAGGAATGTGAGCTGGAAGGATCAACCGACGCTGTTATAACATTAACACTCCCTCTCAGCTAGGGAGAGATCTTCCATCTGAAAATTATCTCTTCATGAAGTTCATCTGCTACTGTTGCCTGCAATCAGAGAAATATATCACCTCAATGTGATATCAACCATCACATGGTTAAGTACTAGTGTTCATCACTTGTGTGATGGTGTCACCTCAACGTGACTTTCACCATGGCTCTCCCTGAGGGTGAAACACAAGTACAGAAAGATCATCACGGACTCTCTCACGTGATGTTGTCATGGAGTCACACACATGACATCCACCATGACTCAGCTCAGAGGGTGGAAACGAGGGCTTTCACCTCAAATTCTTCCGTCATGAAGAAGATGCAATAGTAAGTACAAGTGTTCATCACTTTGATGTTGTCACTCTCAAGTGACTTTCACCATGACTCTCTCGAGGGTGAAACACAAGTACAAGATATGTCATGGAGTCGCACACATGACATCCACCATGACTACCGTGAGGGTGGAAACGAGGGCTTTCACCTCAAATTCTTCCATCACGTAAAAATGCATTAACAAGGGATTTCACCTCGAACTTCTCTCACAGAGAAGAACTCATTAAGCAAGGCACACTGATACTGAGACTCATACTCAGTCAAGGCTGGATTCTTCACCATACCAAGCTTATCTCGGAAGTACACAAACTTTATCCTGGCGAGAGGCTTGGTGAGAATATCTGCCGTCTGCTCATCAGTGCTAATGTACCTCAACTGTACAGCCTTCCGCAGTACCATATCTCTGATATAGTGGTACTTGATCTCAACATACTTGGATCTGTCATGAAAAACAGGATTGACAGAAGGCTTTACACAGCTTTGAAGTAGGCTCCATTGATTGTTCGAACAATCCTGCAAGGAGCTTACAAAGCCAAACAACTTCTCGAGTTGTCATACAAGCTGCAATGTACTCGGCCTCTGCTGTACTCAATGCTACAGAAGACTGCTTCCTGCTGCACCAGGAAATCATAGCAGACCCCAAACTGAAGCAACAACCAGAGGTGCTCTTCCGATCTGTGACACAACCTGCCCAATCAGAATCAGTGAAACCAAGTAACTCCAAGTCTGCATCTGAAGTATACATCAATCCATATCCAACTGTGCCACACAAGTATCTCAGGATATGTTTAGCTGCAACAAGATGTATCTATCTTGGATCACACATAGACTGGCTAAGTGCACTCACTGCATAGCAAATATCAGGTCTAGTGTAACTAGATACATCAAGGATCCAATCAGCTGTCTAGGATCCGCCAAATCTGAACTAGCTGCAGCCTCCATGGATGTGGACATGGATTTGCAATCCATCATGCCAAATCTCCTCAATATATCAATGGTGTACTTCCCTTGACTTAGAATCATACCATCTGTCTTCTACTAGACTTCTAAGCCAAGGAAGTAATGCATGAGCCCAAGGTCCTTCATCTCAAATTTCGAAGTCAACTCCTTCTTATACTCAAGAATCAAGTGATCTTCTCCAGTGAGGATTAGATCATCAGTATATAAAACCAAAATTAATGCATCACCATTGATTACCTTGAAGTAGAGATTTGAATCAGCATCATTCTTTAAGAAGCCCAAACTTGACAGGTATCGATTAATCCTTTCGTACCATGTGCGAGGAACCTGCTTAAGACCATACAAGGCCTTCTTCAGCTTGCAAACATGAGACTCCTTCCCATGAACCTCGAAATAGTGAGCAACAGGAGTAGATGTTTCTTCATGATCAACTCCCTCTTTCTGAGAAAACCCACGAGCTATGAATCTTGCCTTGTACTTCTTCAATGCTTGCATTTGCATCTTTAAGTACAGGCTGTCCTCTCAGAACACTCTATTCTCACAACATTGCAGTCTTCACTTCTTCTCAGCAAGTCACTGAACTCCCTCTTGATTCCTACTTCAGAGATTGCAAAGAAGACTTCTGGAAGTGAACTCCCTCTGCCCACTAACTCAGTCTCATGGCTGCAAATTGTTTGAACATTTCTTTGGTCGGCCTGAAGCACTTTCCTTTTGCATAATCTCTCATTACCTTCATGCTTCTTGAATCATCCTGGAAGCATTATAGAGAGAGAGATCACAACAACCATTTTAAGTTATACCAAGAATACGTAATAAATTATGAAAAACATGAATAAAGAGATATAATTATCAGCAGATCAGAATAAAGGGATAAGGAAACTCATCTTTATTGAATTCTGATATATCTTGCTCTTGGAAGTGCTCCTCTCAGCACAACAAGAGACAAACATAGTTCATGCATATAGAGAGTGATAACGATGTGGTCAACCAATCACAATCATCATTGTAGTTGTCCTTTTATTTCTGAGTCACACTCAGAAATCTAGCATAAAACAATTCACAAGGAATTTTGTCTCAAAAAAAAAATATCCCACCTTGTTGAAATCAGAATGCTTCCTGGGTCATGTCTGTCCCAAGGTCAGACCCAATGTCCGAAAGGAGAAGCTAAACAGCTGTGACCTTGGCTGAGTGAAGTTTCCTAAGAGAACTTACACCAGTATCATGAATACAAAAAAAAAGGACATGACAAATGCTGCACATTCTAATCTGCTACTGAATTCTTAAAAAAAATCTTAATGGAAGAGAACAGAAATTAAGAGAAATTACAGTCTCTCAATACTAATCACACAAGATCCAACTAATGATTGCATTTTCCAATACACAAGATGACCCAGCGCAAGCAAATAATATTAGAAATAGATACGGGTTCATTCCTTTACCGTAACAACATACCCGTCACTCCTGGATGAGCAAAATGCTTGACAACTCACACGGACGCGAACAGAAATGGAAGAGATTTTATATGCTTCACTCTTGACGGATCCTAAGGCTGAATGCTTTCCAGGCGAAGTCAACAAGAATCGAGGCTCTACCTTCCAATGAGAGCAATGAGCTTGATAGGCAACATTAAAAAAAAATGCAGTCCGTCCGAGCTTTGAAAGAATCCCTTCACTATAACAATCCTTCTGTGCTCTGTGCAGAATCGGCTCCAATGAAAGCTAAGAGTGTGACTTGATCCATCGATGAAAATATGAGCAGACGCTACTCAATCTAGGAGGTAAGAGCGCTTCTCTTGATTTCAACATACAATGACAGAGGTTGAATGAATATAGCTCCTGCACAAAGTCGAGCACTGACACACCCGTATAAGTGCATAGCTCAGGCCTTTACTAAAGAAAAAGAAGGCAATATTGCCGTCTCTATATAACATCCAAGCCCAAAAACTGGAGTTAAGATGTAGAACCCGCATATTGGAAATTAGTCGACTGGCAACTCGGCCACCCAAGAAATTCCGCCAATTTCGTCAACTCCAAACAGCGATAATTCCAGAATGAATTCCGGGTGGTATCATCAACACTCCTGTGAATTTCTTCAACGCTATTTGAAATTATATCTGATCAGATCTTGCAACAACCCGCTCTGATACCATGTTAAAAACGGAAGATCAGATTTAATGCACAGAGAATTAATTCAAATCAGACAATAACACAGTAGATACCCTGGGAAAACCCTCCACTTGAGGGAGAAAAACCCAGCAACAAAGATCCTCTTGTATATATAATAATGGCAACAATTATCTTTACAATGAGGCCAATCACAAGGCCAATATCCAGCATCAACTCTAGATGCAATAACAGGGATAATCTGCTCTTCCTTGTGATCTAAATCTGCTCTTAGAGAGATTCGCAATCTGCTCTTGAAGGGATTCGCACTTGAATGAAGGAATAATTGAGCTTACTTGATGGATAATCTCAAGGAGAGAAGTAGTCTCTTATAAATACATGGCCATAATAGACCTCACAAGGTCGGCCTCAAACATAAGTTACAATTTGCATAAGTCGGCCAAGATACAAAACAGTTACAACTCATAAATGATGTCGGCCCCAAGAAGTTAAGTAACCTTTATATGTCAGCCAAATCATAACACACAATAATTTTACATGTCGGCCAAATCATGAGACACAAATAATAAGAGGTAAATTGAATAGCCGATGGCTACATTCAATTTAAGACTTTCTCAAGGAATGTGAGCTGGAAGGATCAACCGACGCTGTTATAACATTAACAGTTGGAGGTTAAGATCTTGTTTGAAATGTTCGAGCATCCAGTCAATCTCTTTAGAATTAGTCTGGCTATCTGTCGAGCTATCCAGCGTAGCATTCCGAGACCCACAGCTCCGACAATCGGCAACAGAAGTTGAAATCCCTAAATAGTCAGATGTGTGAAATTTGTCTTTTTCAGGCAAAAACGCGCCTCTAGCCTGAGGGCGCCCATCTTAAGGAGGGGGTAAATCTCGACAGTTTCGATGGCGAATACAGTCAATTGGTTCTCGACTAGTCTGCTTATCCGACAAGATATCAAACATAGTCATCCGAGTTTCAGAACTCCGGTGGCAGTCATCCGAAGATCAGCTTAAAATGGAGTTTTCACATTTTTGAGCTTCTCCGTTTGTTCCCAGTGCAAGTACAGGCCAGGGGCGCTGGTTTAAAGGACCCTTCAGATGGCGAAATTTGCAGACAGAGTCTTCCTAACATCAGTAATACTCTAGCCTAGCTCCGCATCGCACCATTCTGCTTGTCAATCCGACGTTCCAGGTGGTCGTGGCGTAGATTCTACCCAAGCATCGCACTTCACTTCCGCTTAACCAACAACAAACGATGCATGTTGTATTTCCACAGCCTAGAGCCAGCCTTAGGGCTCTGCCGATGAGCTCGCTCATATTGAAGTCTTCGCACGCTATTGAGCTTAATCA
>VDFB02157507.1:0-19843 GCA_007258455.2 Sequoia sempervirens | reverse complement strand
TAGTGACCTACCTTGCATATGGATTGCTTCACCTGTGCACCATGGGTCTATGGAGAGTAATAATACCACCAAGAAATCTTGTTGGGAAGATACAACGTAGACAAGCATATCAATGACTCTTAATTCAAAAACCCTTCCTATCACAGACCAAACAGACCAAACGTACTAGCTAGTTTGACCATTACCTCAAGGTTTTCGGTGATTTGACATATAGAAATAGAGACGTCTAAAGTATGGAGGAATGAGACCTCAACCAAATGCATTATCTGGTGAGTTGGTGCATAATAATAAAGGAGGCAGCAAATGTAAATTTAAAAGTTTATCAAAATTCCTATGGCGTTGAACAAATCAAACTTACTCTTTCTTTTCTTTTCTTTTCTGACATCAATAAATACCAAACCGAACTAATACATAAATGCTCAACACGTTTCTGACATCAATAAATACCTGTGATAAACCAAACATACAAAATAATGCTTTAGTATTGACTCACTATTTAGTTTTGACTGTGTTCATCATTGAGCTTTTAGTTAACAGAAATTGCAGTTGCTTCTGAGTTTTATTGACAGGACTGAGGAATACAAATAGAGCTTGATATTTTGAATAGCCAAACAAAATTGTAAAACAATAAATACAACTATTAATGATCACACCCTACCCCGAAAATCAAAGTTGACATCTAATTATTTTGTAGCTTATCAAATAAATGACTCACTGCACGTAGATGATTTACTATGCCATAGTCACATACTGTTTTCAAGACAAAATTGATTGTTGAAAGCTGAAATTTATTTGTGACCTACCATGGAATTAGTCGAATATACACAAAAGAATATAATACGCCTTCAGAAGATTTTTATATCAAATTCCAAATCGTTTTATCTTATTCAATATAGGAGCAAATAAAGGTGTATATAGTTGAATATACGCAAGACAAAACATTTTTAACCAATTGTCTAAAGTAAAAGAGAAAAGTGATTGAGTGTAGATATGAAAAAAAATCCATCCATCTGCTAAAACTTTTAGCTGATGGACAAATTTGACCTCACAACCTCACTAATAATTGTATGAAATCTAATTGTATGGGCTACTCAAATCGATTAGATTGATAACAATAACTAGAAAAGATAGATAATTGCATTTCTCGCAGTCCATACCATTGTCGTCTAATGTGAAGTTCTAATAATGGTATGAATGAAAACTACCTGATCATGTAGAGAGCCTCACGCCGAAAAAAATTAAAAAGTAGAAAATAGATCTAAACTTCAAAGCACTGTCACCACAATATTATTGTTATTTTTGAGTTTAATCTGGAAACACAAGGAACGTCAAAATTGAAAATATATAGATAGATAGATCAGATATATTATTCTACAAATCTGTAACAAAGTTTGGTTGGTTGATTGTCTATAAGATAATGCCCTCCTTCTAGCGCCATGATGAAGCACCTGCAAATCTGCACAAACTCTAATAACCTCAAGCAAGGGTTAGTCATATGTAAATTTATCAAATGCTTCTATGAAATAACAATGTCATGCTCCAAAGATGCAAACAACTAACAAAGAAGATCAAATAAAAATATAGAAGCAAGACAAAGAACCTATTCCATATTGGATTGGTGTCAAATTTTCCAATGACCCTTTCTCAATCCTTGCTAAAAACTGAAATGTTGCAATGCACTATGATGAAGAGAAAAATTAGTTCTCAAACCAAGAGAGTAACTTTGCATGAAGATGTAGATGAGTTGATGAAGAATGAGTCCCTTCATTTATAGAATATTTTCAAATTGGAAGAATGCTCATAAGATAGCAATGTGGGATAAATATTGTACAAATGATATGAGGCCACTTGTCAACTTGTCATAGGTTGGAGGATGAGCACATTTTGGTCAATGTTCCAAAGAGAGGATTCAAATTCAAATTCTGTGGAAATAAATGTTGAGAGGGGGACATGAAAAATGAGAAGTTAATGCAATGTTGGAAGGCACAGAGTCAACTTGTCTCATTTTCAAACTTGAGGGAATATTTCATCTTTATGCCAAGTTCAAAGAAAATAAGAATTTTAATAAATCAATAAATTGATTTATTTGTGCAAGTGGAAAAAGCTAGAGGATGTGATGGGTGGTTAGGCTAGGTTAATCAGGATTAGATTAGCTTAACTAATGATTAGTTTATTTTGGACCACCGACTCAAGTATTTGGATTTATTTAAATCAAAGAGGGATGGGATATGACGGAGATTTGATTAAATAATTTTTGTTTCTATTTAATTAAAAGGTTGATGTGAGTATTCGATTTATTTAATTTAAAATAAATAACCTTTAGGAATGAATTAAATAGTCCCTCGATTTACTTGAGAATGGATTTGATAAGCCCGACACTTAATGAGTGGGTGAACGGAATCCAAGTGCATAATGATAATTTTGGGTATGTCTACAAGATGATCAAAAAACACCAATAATGACAAATATGACCAATACCAACAAACTCCAACAACATCAAACCATGAAAGACCTTTGACATCAATGATAAACATCAACATTTTTTTCTTACAACCTTTGTGCAGCATTGAAATCCCCCTTGACATCACCAACATCAAAAAAATCTAACAATATTTGAATTCAGACACCTTGTGAAGAAGGAGCATCCATCTGATTTGACCTTATAGTAGCTAAGTTATTTCACCTCCATATTACTCTTAAACCTTTTTCAAGACTAGTGGCCCGAGACTAATAATCCTTTAACCCGATATTGGAATTTGTGAAAATTTTATTGTTACCCACCACTATCTTGGTTTCTTGGAGAATATAATACCTTGCATTCTTCTCTTGATTTTACACTTAATTAAACATCACTTTTTAGGTGTATTTAGGTGTCTGTAGCATTCCATGTAAGCATCCTCATTTCTTCCTAAGGGAGGGGTCTCCTCCAGCATAAAATTCTTTACACTCATGATACCATTTTCCTATGCCATCTCCACTCTAATTTTCTTATTTTATTTCATCCCCTTTTCTTTTCTACCCTAATCTAGCAATTCAATATTTTTGATGCAGATTAGGAGATGCATCTTGGGTCAAGAATCACAAGATCATCAAATTCAACCTCTTCCTTATATTTGAGCCCATCCACTAAGGCCAAGAAATATATCTCTGATGGTTCTTTTTTACCCATATTTTTAGTCATCTTAGAGGGGATAGTAGCTTGATTAGGTTTGATTGGGGCAATCACTCTATGCATTCCTTCCATCTTTGCGTTCTCCATTATAAGATTTTTCTTTGCTATATTTTCCTTAATCTTGTTGCTAGATGAATGAATATTTTCCTCAATTGGAAAGGAACCCTTCACATTATGTTTCAGTGGGGGGAACAAGTGCACTTAGTTGGGGAAGTAACATTCTTCATAGCTTCTACACTTCCTTTCACATGCTGTTGTTTGAACCTCCCTCCAAGGACTCTTAACCTCTGTAAAGGGTATCACATGCCTAGTTGGCACTCTCTTCCCACATCATGGTGAGGTATCACTCAAAAAGGATAGTATGATGCTTTTCTACACTCTAATGGTATTGTCTTGTCACCATGCTCAACTTGGCCTCCCTCTACATGAGCTCCACTCAAGTCTCCTTGTATGCTATCCTATGCCATAATATAGGATCAAATAGATAAATGTTCCTCTCAAACATCTGCTATGACTAGCAGGCATATAATTTAGGACCTCGATTCTTGACCACTTGGACCACCTCTTCTAGTACTCAAATGATAAATTCAAGCCACTCTCATGTCAAAGCTATAAACAATTAGAAGGATATGGATACCAATAATACATAATCATAATAATGATATGATAATCAATCTCAAAACAAATCATAGTAAAATATGAACTCATACTTTGGTCTCCATCCTACTTGTCAAGATCCACCATTTTGGCCTCCCTCCATGAGCACCCTCGTGTCTATGCTTGTGAAATTAGTGGAGGTGGACTTGTGGGATGATTTTTTTCTCAAGGGAGCATTGAGATGATTGAGATAGCCAAAGAAGCAGATACTCTCCACCATCTCCTAGGTCTCTCCTCTATTGCCTCATTAGCCTCATCCTCTGCACCCTACTCTCTCTAATATTTGAGCACATGGGTCCCCTCTTGTGGCATTAAAAGATGGGATTAGGAATTATTTTCTCCCAATATCTCACAAACTATTTGGTCACCTCAAAATCATTTATGTCCAATGTAGGTGGCTCATCATCATCACTTGTACCCTCCTCACTCTTTACCACATCCCTTAGGCTCAAGAGATGGAGGTTTTTCAGTCTAATGGTGCTCCTATAGGATTTAATTCACATGGGAATGGCATGGAGAACCACCTACACTTGACCATATTTCCTCATATTTGATATCTAGTAATAAAGAAATATGATATGATCATGACAACCAACCAAGAATTCACAGTGTTGCATGCATGATAATTGTGTCTAATCGATGGGCTAGTGGTCTATACCTTGATATGGCTACCACACAATGCCACCAATCCCCAATTAGTCCATGATATATCTCCAAAATAGTAGATCTCTAAATATCCAATACTACACTAGTGGGTATGCATGTGCCTATGGTACACTACCTATGATGCAATGGAGAAATCCTACTAGGCATGTGCAAGTGGTATGCTCAAATTCCCAAACCTAGAGGAGAGTATAGGTAGTGAAGCTTTAAATATCATAATGGATGTATCACCTAAGGTCATGATATATACATGTGACAACATGCTACAACCATAAAAGAATATATAATCATCCTCTTTTCCATGTCTCTGATGTATCAGAGAAGGTCCACATGTAAGTGGGAGCCTCCATCTATATCCATGTGAATTGCCACTATCACAATCAAAATCATCCTTACAAGTAGTATCACTACTCATCCCTACTCCAAAAACTGTAGGTTGATGTGTCATACAGTATCTGAATGCACAACCCAGCCAATATAATGGAATTGGCCATCTCACACATCATATGGCCACTATAACTCATCTAGACTCCCCTCAAATGGGGAGTTATAAGATGATGTATATGTGGAAATATATTAATATTATCCCCTATAGGGATATGAAATGACATAGTTTTTGTCTCAAGCCTCTCCATCAACACCATCAACATGGTAGGGTGAAACCTCATCTTTGGAATACCATATATCCACCAAAGGCTGACTCAACACAATAGGTTGTGGTCCTAAGCTATGACATCTCCTATGTAGTTGTGTAGAAGAGAACATAATACCACTACTATGCTCCCTCAACTCTAGTAAATCATGCAAAAAATCAACTTTGTCATTTATAAATATTCTATATCTTTTCTACCTACATCTATTCTAAACATGTTAAATATTCACTTTCTAGTAAAATCTTGAGATTTTACTTTTAATATGCTAGCACACCATCCTAGATGCTAGTAAATCCCTAGGGTGCCAACGTGCTATGAGGATACCACAGAAAAGATACCACTTACACATATGTGAGGGTCCCTGAATGCCAGCGTGTGAACTAGGGCATTGGTGCACACATCTTTCTAGCTACTTTAGTGTAGATGGTCCCTCTGAGTGGACAACCCCATAAAATGGGAATAAAATATAATGTCAAAAATTTGTACCTTAGGTAAATTTCACACTTGTGTATGGTGCCCAATGTATTAATGCTAAAATCAAAAGTTAGGATTTTATGATTTTGACATCATGGATGGAAATGATGGATCATTCATAGTTTTTAATTTGAATTTCAAAGAAATATTTTCAAACTACAACATGAAACATAGATGTCTACATGGTGCACACATACCCCACAAAAATGTGAGATTCAAATGACAATAATATGTAAAGACCGTTTGTGATGTCTGTCCCAATACCCAAATGCAACTCTAACGACTATTCATGGTAGGTTAATGGACAAAAATCTTCTATTTCCTTTTCATAAGTCTTGATACTCATAAATTCTTTATCATTCTTCTACTTTTAGCTCTTTATTATTATAAAAAATCTATCAAAATTATCTCATAGGATACAATACTCCTCTTGTACATGATGTGGTCATTCCTATAATCTTAAGAGAGGGTCCACAACTACTAGTAATTCTCTCTTTCTTCTATTTCATTGATATCATCTACTAATATACTAAATTTGATCTTTTCTAATATCTTTTAAATTGCAATAGGGGTTCTCATCCACAACAGAGTTTGTTTCTATCATATGTCTATTTTATTTCATGTATTCCAATCTTTTTTGGCTATCTACGGAGGTGGAAGTAAAAAAGTGGGGGTTTGACTGAGGCAAACCCCTATACAACCCTAACATTTTTCCCCATCTCCATGTGTGATGTTGGTCAAGTTAAATATACAAAATACCTCATTCTAATTGTTTTTAGACTTTATTTGTATATATTACACAAGTGCACAAACATCCTCGTGGCACACTAACATTTGAGGCTAATATTTCACCTGATTGGAACCCCACTCTTATTTTTTACTTTCCATTTCTATAGATTAAACAATTTTACCTTTATGTCTAAGAAATTTTCTTAAAACTTTGCATTATACACATTGTCAAATTTAGGTTAAATTTTAGTTTAAAAGAATTTATATTTCCAATTCACTTGAGATGGCTCAATTAACATGGTTGAGAGATAAATTTTCTCCTTGAGATCCTTTCATCTTGATGGTAGAAAATTCCCTCCTCTACAAGAATATGACTGTGTTTTTCATATATATATATATTTTTCTAAAGTGCTATGTGGTCCTTAGTATTTTCCTACCTAAGAAGTACAAGAATTTCTGATAGAAAAAGGTAAAAAATCTATCATGACTAGGGGATTTGTTAGGATGCATTTCAAAGGTCACACATTTAAATTCATATTTTGTGAATGAAGCTATGTGTATAATGTTCTATTCATTCTATGTTAGCTACAAGATGCAACATAGTGTGATCCCCATATAAACACAATCCATATTGACATCCAGTGCTAGTAGTTCTTTGGAGAAGACCATAGCATCATGTTGCACCTCCTATGGTGAGGAGATTGATTTTTCTTCCACATTTCTTATGGTTTCAATATGTTCCATAGTTTCTAACTTTAGGCAATTTGTTAAAGAATTTAGTATTTAAATCTCCTCCCTCTAACCAGACCTCTCCAAACTTGGAGCACCACAATTCCTCCTTCCTTGGTTGAATATTCATGTGTTCTACTATCAAAAGTTTCTCAGTTGTGTAATCTTCCTGCAACATCTTGAATGCTATTACTCTCTCATTTAGTTTTTTTAGTTCCTTCTCTATCTATTCTTTCTTAGTGAATATGTTTCCAAAGGAGCACTTTTCTAATCCTTTGAAATTATTCTTTTATGAATTCAATTTTGCACATAAGTTGGTATCACTTAGTGTTTATCCTCTTTGGATCTTTCAACCACCATTCCACAATTAATTGCACTAGGCCATCCCTATGAAACCACATCTTCTAAAATTTAAATAAGCTTTTTGGTTGGTTGTAATCTACATATATACTTTGTTCCTCCAAATGTTGATCTGAGTCGAAGATTGGAAAAATTATAGTGATAAGTAAGGAGAGATTAGGAAGCTAGAGCTTATTGTAAAGGAATCTATGTAGTTTCTTCATTATGTTTTTATAACTAAATCTTTAATTTTTCTAGGTGAAAGATCCATTTTGTAGTCCCACATTAAGCCAATAAAGTTCCATGAAGTTTTAGAAGTCTTTCATAGACCGCAACACTACTTTCCACCATTCTTTATAGGAATACTCAAGATCACTGAGAGGGGGGAGGGGGTGGATCACTAATGCACAAAATTCAATGATAAACATAAGATTCACCATGACACAAGATCTATAAGTGAAAAAAACTATAAATGGAAAAAAAAAACTGTGTGAGTTGGTTGGGTTTGATGAACCAATCCAATCCTCACGAATTGTTCACTATTAGGTTTCACTAACCAAATTCTCACTTAATACAAATTAGGTCTCACTAACCAAATTATCATTGAATACAATATTCTTAGGAGCACCAAATCCTTATGACAAACATGAGCATCAACTCTAGTGAGAAATAAATGAAAAAGATATAGAGTACTACTTTGTTTACAATATGCACCAAATCATCCAATCCACTTGTTTCACATTCAAACACTCAATGCTTCACCCTTCTTACATACATGTATAATAATCCCTTTGTATTAATCCCCTTATCTCACCAAAACACAAAACAAGACTTCAATTGAACTATGTATGAACAAACGACTTTTAGTCTTTGTATACACCGTTAGTGCAATCTTCCTTGAATCAACAAACATATGGCACAAAAAGACTATTACATAATCATCTCCTTGTTGTGACAGTCAACCCTACACAACAAAAGACTTCAATCATATGAACACTTGCACTTTAAAAAAATTGTTACATAAAACACATACATTGTTCTTGCTATATATTAACCTACAATCACCAGTAATTTCATTCAAAATCATATGAAATTGTCCAAAGAAAACATATTTCATGTATACCATCATATAGAGGAATCATGAAACTCTTTCATACGTTCTTATTCAAGTACTCCTTCTTGTGTAGTTGCTTTACACGAACATGGTATTATCATCTTCAGAACCTATGCACAAAGCTCAAACCTTAGTTAATATACACTCAATGAACTAGAAAATTTCCTCAATCCATCATTGCCTCAAATTAGTTCCTAATTTTTTTTTTTATGAAAACAAGATAATAACATCCAAAACCCTATCAATGTAATATCCTCAAGAAGTAACTATCCTTAGTTTCAAAAATGGACCTTTTGTCTTCATCACTAACCAAAATACAATTAACTAGTAGTAATTGATCTTATTTTGAGCGGTAGAATGTATGTCCTTAACTTGTCAAGATGGTTAACCTAAGAGGATACATCTATTGTCCAGCAAGCTAAAACCCTTAAGATGTCACTCGAGTGACTTTCCACCCTAATAGCTGGTCAACCATTAAATAAAACACAAATGAATATTTGTATTGACAATGTTCATAGGACATAAACCCAAGATCTTCAAGGTTCTTAGGGGTTAGTTTAGTCTTAGGCCTCTAGACATTGCTTATATTTTTAGGTTTAGATTTTAATAATAAAAAAACCCTAAAATGAGTTGACCACAATCTAAAAGTCTTTGAAACAGATCAATAGAAATAGTTCTAATTTTTTGAAGAGTAATAAACAATAATAACCTTATATGAACACCAAAGGAGATCAAGACACTGTTTGATAGTAATCACTTTTCCCATATCTCTATCCACATCAAACATGTCTATGCAAAGACTCTTCCACTAAATACCATATCTACATTTAATTAAAGGCTCTATGAATGAAGAATCCATGAATAACAATTATATCAACTCACCAACTCAATATACCTTTGAATGATCAATAAACAAGTACTTTGACATGAAGTAGCTCTATCATCATTTTCCAACAACACCATGAAATAAATGCATAAGTAACTTGCATCAACTTCCATCAACATCATGTGAACAAGTATATTTGCATCAAGAATCATGAGATGATCAAAAAACATCAACAATGAAAAACATCACCAACACCAGCAAACTCCAACAACATGAAACCATGAAAGACCATTGACGTCAATGATAAACATCAACATTGTTTTCTTCCAACCTTTGTGTAGCATTGAAATCCCCTTTGACATCACCAACATTGACAAACTCCAACAATATTTTAATTTAGACAACTTGTGAGGAAGGAGCATCCATTTGGTTCCCCCTTATAGTAGCTAAGTTATTTCACCTCCATATTACTCTTAAATATTTTTCAATACTAGTGGCTTGAGACCAATAATCCTTTAATCTGATATTGGAATTTGTGAAAAAAAAATTGTTACCCACCACTATCTTGGTTTCTTGGAGAATTTAATATCTTCCATTCTTCTCTTGATCTGATGCTTATTTAAACATCACTTTTAGGGGTATTCCTGTTTGTAGCATTCAGTGTAAGAATCTTCATTGCTTCCTAAAGGAGGGGTCCTCTCTAGCGTAAAATTCTTTATGATCATGATACCTTTTTCCTATGCCATCTCCACTCTAATTTTCTCATTTTATTTCATCCCTTTTTCTTTTCTACCTCAATGTGGCAATTCAATATTTTTGATGCAGATTAGGAGATGCATCTTGGGTCAAGAATCACAAGATCATCAAATTCAACCTTTGGCTTAGATTTTAGCCCATCCACTAAGGCCAAGGAATCTATCTTTGATGGTTCCTTTTCACCCGTATCTTTAGTCATCTTAGAGGGGAGAGTAGCTTGATTAGGTTTGACTGGGGCAATCACTCTATGCATATCTTCCATCTTTTTGTTGTCCATCATAGGATTTTTCTTTGCTATATTTTTCTTAATCTTGTTGGAAGATAAATGAAAATTTTCCTTGATGGGAAAGGAACCCTTCACATTATGTTTCAATGTGGTGAAAAATTGCACTTAGTTGGGGCAGTAACATTCTTCATAGCTTCTTCACTTCCTTTCATAGACTACTATTTGAACTTCCATTCCTCTTGAGACTCCTTTTGATTGGGGAAATTTTTTGTTGTGTGACTTCTCCTACAACTTAGACAAAAATATTTTCGCTCTTCAATCTCTAACATTTCTAGTCATTCTCCTTGATCAGATTTGAGTAGAATGGAATTTTGTATTGAACTATATATTTTTGGCACCACAAGGCTCTCTAGCTCTTCTAGGCTTTTTCACGTATTAGGAGAGAAGTAGGCCAAAAGTGCTAGCTAGGTTCATTCAAATTATGCAATGTAGGATGTTATTTAGACTAAATGAAATGAACTAAATGCAATTAAGTGATCTAAAATACTAATTATGTATGCAAAACTTAAGATTTATGCTATGTTGGAAAACACAATATGATATACAAAAAAAGAGCTATGAATAAATAAGTGCATAATAGAAAGAAATGAGTTGAATTAGTGTGCACTTGGAGGTTTGATGAAGATTCTGGAATGTTCTGGATGTTATATGAAATTATAGAAAATCGCCAGTGGGACTCATTCGCCCAGGGTGGTGAATTAGTCATGCTTTTGATGAAAATTATCAAGAACAGGTTTTTGAGTGTTAAGATCTGGAATCTGAAAAAAAAAGATTTACAACCTTATGGTGGGACTCATTCGCCACTAGTGGTGAATCAGTCCTCTCCCAAAATTTTGATAAATTAGGAGACAACTCTAGAACAACAAATCTGAGGATGTCTGCTTATCGGGCTGTTGAAGTCAATTCTATAGGAAATAGATAGAATACCTTCTCCAAGCTTGAAATGTGGTTGATTTGACTTGAAACACCTTTTTAACTTGTTAACCACATTTCAACACCTAAATGCTTGTTAAATCTACATACAAAAGTCAAACCCTTGTTGAAGAAAATTTGAAGTTGTGTCAATGGATGTTTCAAAATGCTTGATTAGGTGATGCAAAGTGCTTGAAGGAGTGAATAAGTGGACTTGAGGAATGCTTGAATGAATGGGGTTTGAAATGGATGTAAAAACACTTATTTATACATTCTTGTGCCTTAGTAAGTTGTTGATACCTCATCACAGGCTGACATTGGGTATTTTTGAATAAAAACACGAAGAAATTTGAAAAAATTGAATTTGGAGCCAAGGGGGACTCATTCACCACCCATGGTGAATAGGTCCCACCTTGGGCTTGAAAGTGGGTGTTGGGAATTATCTTGCATTTAATGTTGTTTGTCAGGTTTACATTCAAAAATACACTTAATTAAGCTTTATAAGGGCATAAAGGGGTCAACTAAAGCATAAGAAAGGTGTAAATAGTAAAATTATGCCTAGAAAAGTGTGAAATCTTGTTACAAGACTTTACAACACTTCAAAATAGGACTTGATAGGTGATGAAAAGGTGATTTTTAGGTGGATTGTAATGAATAGAGGCCTAGAAAAGTGTAGAAATATTTTATAACTTATACAACACCTTCCGCAGAATGTCATTATTTGAATTTTAGTACCTAAATATGCATGTTCATGCCACATTACAACATAAAATCATAGTAGAAATAGGACAAGCATCAATGGAAGCATTTTTGAAACATCCATTTGGAAACTAATCGAGATGAGGGTTTAAAATGCATATGTTAGCAAGATGGAATGACAACAATGCGTGAGGGATGATCAAGCCCCCAAGATGAATATCCCATGGAAAACCAAGCATAAGGACAAAGGAACATATAGGTGTTGAAAATTATATGAAGCTTCGATCATCAATCCAACTAGTTGTGAATTAGATCTAGGAAAAAAGAGAATGTATGCTGTCTGGGGTGACATAACTCATGGTGGTCTGCTAGGTGAAAATTCCCAAAAGGTTAAGTACATACGCTAGTTGGTATGCACTAACAAACACAAAGGTGGCTATGGGGAAAGTCATTCTGCTGATTGGGCTTCCAGCTCAACCATATCAAAGTTATACCACATGATAACTTTAACAAGGTGCCACAAAGGAAAATGTCGGTTTGTGCTTCATGAGACAAGCAAAGCTTTGTATGCTTAGAACTCATGAACAAAAAGGAAGGTACCGTAGGCATGCATGTTGCATTATGCAAGGTGGCAAAAATACAAAATGTAAAATGTAAAAGTGTAAAATTTAAAAGGATGTTCAAAGGAGTATTGTTAAGTTCATGCAAGGTTTTTCACTTAGGGAACATTATCTATAATGTCTCCAAGAGAGGGGTGATCAAAGAATAAAATATTCAGAACTTAGGGGATGTAGTGTGTCACATGAGGCCACCAAGAGGAATATAATATGCTAAGATAGATCACACTTATGAAGGACATCACACCCAATGTCATCCAAAAATTGATGAAAGCATCATATGAATGACAAGGCTACACTAGGAACTAAGAATGTAAATGAAATAATGATAATGTATGCCCCGCACTTTAAAGGAATTGCTACACATTTTTCTATGAGAAATTACTTTAATGTAGCGAAGGAAAGATGTAAAAATAAAACAAGACATGAGAGCCAACTTGGAAAGACCTATGCCAAGTCATATGTTTCGAAGTTAGGCTATATCATGTAAATAAAAATAAAAGAAAAATGAGCTGCCCCCTAGAAAAGAGAACAACAAACACATAAGGGATGTATGGATTTGGGGTCTGTATGTTCGTTGCTACAATGTTTTGTAAGGAGATCAAAACTGTCATTCCCTAAAGCTTTTATAGAACTAGAGAATGACACAAAGAGAAAAAGAAAAAGAAAAAGAAAGTCTATTTAGGTCAACATGGAAGACATTGTGGTCTCAATGCTTTGCATCCTCCCTAAAAGGAAAACACAAGCAAAAGGAAAATGAAAAGGCAAACAAAAAAGAAAAAGCTTTTGGGTCAACATGAAGGAGACATTGTAGTCTTGATGCCTTGCATCATCCCTAAAAGGAAAAAATCTAGAAAAATACAAAAAGGAAAAGGTCCTTTTGGGTCAACATGGAAGAGACATAGAATTATCTCAACACTTTGTGTCATCCCCAAAAGGAAAACAAAAAACAAAGCTAAAAATTTAATCCATGACATATAGAAGAATAGAGGTACAAATAAAAGAAGTATACAACGAGAGAGAAAACATCAAACTCACGATACGGGGGAACACAATACGCACATAGAAGAAAAAAAGAAACAACAAAGAAAAATTTAAAAGGCTAGTAAGACAAGTTCAATTCAACCATCTAACAAGTCATCCACCTCCCAATTATGTTCATTGTATTGCGAGGGTGGTTGGTTGTCAAAAGGAAGAATTGGAAGTGTTGAACTAGGAGATGTACCAGGTTCCTCACTTGGTGGAGAAGATTTTTCATTGAAGTTCATGGTAGATGAAAATAAAGAGTTTAGATCATTATACACTTCTTCATCTATTTGTACAATATTCTCATCATCGTCATAATCAATATTGATTATGACAAGAGGATGAAGAGTTATTTCTGAGAAAGGATGTATTAAAAGTTGTGGCTATTGGATTTCTTCATTTTGTTGTGAGGGTTGGATTGTGCTATCTAGTGGTGGATCAAGAGAAAGAGTGTTGTCATCTATTGCTTCTGTCAAAGGTGGAGGCTGGTTTTCCTCCATTCGAGACTGACAGGCAAGAAGATGATGATGACACTAATGTTCCCTAGCATCATGTTTGCATTTAATTTTATTTTGAATTTGTTGAGGTTTAAGAGCGGGTTGATCCATCATAGGTTCCTTTTCTTCTAGAAGGGGAAGAATGGAAGAAATTGAAAAGGATAGGTCAATCACTTTCTCTTTAGCTTTATACACTTGTTTAATGCGAGGAGGCATGATAGGATTGGTTTCACTTTCTCTTGGTCATTTAAATGATAGCAGGAAAGTGTCTAAGGGTGGTTTTTCATGAGGTTGTATGGTTTGTCCAATGTTGGACTCAGGTTAAAGAATGGTTTCATCTATGATAGGGGGAGTGGAAGTGGATGGGGACGTGTTACAAAGAGACAATTTGGCTATTCGTTCGGCTTTGAACTTTTGATAGGCTATGAGAAAGAAGTCCTTTCAAGGGGTGATGGGTTCCATAGGTTTTGGCCAAAAGGCTTCTAAGGGAAAATTACCATTAGAGGATAATTGATTAAAGCCACTATGGTGTATGGTAAATATTTCATTAAAATGTGGAAACTTCAAACATTTGTGAACCACTGATGGGATCACTTTCATTGAGAAAAGCCAAGAGTGGCCTAGCTGCAAACAAAATTGATCCAATTTTGGAATAATAGAAAATGTTACATCTGAAGTTTTGGGTCCTACCTATAATGGGAGTACGATTGATTCGATCGTAGGGCATGCAAAACTAGTATGTGTCTTAATCCATGTAGTTGATTTATTATAATCATCTTGATAGAGATCATGTAATACTAAAAATTCTTCTATAATCATATTCTCACCATAGGCGAGATCTATGAATATCCCATTGATGGGCCTATCATAGATTTTGTCAGCTATGTAAAGAGGACCATCAGGGAAGTTTTTAGTATATCTTTAGTAGAAATAGTGATATCAAGAGATTTATTAGTTTTTCCTTCTGAGGGAATAATGTATATCGCACCCACAAGTTCATCCATGAGATTTAGCAGGTAACATTGGAGTTATATCATGTTGTTCACTATTTGTAGCAACATTCATTACATTGGTGTTTGAAGGTTCACCATCCTTGACAAATGAGATATTATGTTTAGGCATGAGGTTGGTAAATATTTCTAAATTTTGGTTAGGGGGTGCAATGAACTTATCATTAACACCTCCAATGGAAAAACAACCAGAATCAATGAGGTCTTGAACTAAATGTTTTAGACACTTACATTGCTCAGTGTTATGTCCATTTTGATGATGAAAGTGACAATAAGCATTTGGTTTAAAGGTAGGTGGTAAAGGTTTGAGTAGTATCAAATGGTTTTAGCAGTAGGAAAAAGTGATCATTTTGTTGTTGAAGAAATTGGTTCATTGTATTGTAGATATAGTGCGAGGGGGTGAATTGTCTCTTCGGGTCCCCATAAGTATAAGGCATCGCTACTTTAATAGCTGCCACTTGAATTGGAATAGGTGGGTTTGGTTGTGGTTGAGGAGGTGGATTGAACTATAAAAATCCTCTATTTGGTTTGTGAAAGTTTTGATTGTTGTGCTCATATTTCTTGGATTCGGTTAGAAGTGGACTGGGATGCAACTTGAAACCCGATTTATATTCCTACCCGGGTTGTGCATAAGTGTATGAATGAAGGGAATTTCATCATAGTTAACTTATCTTGAAGGTTTGTGTGTAAATTTTTGATAAACATATTTTGCAGATGTGGATCAGGAATTTTGACATCCACTTGAGCATACAATGACTGATAACGTAAAATAAAATTAGTTACCTTTGCATCCACATTTTTTCTACATTACGTGGGTCAATACATTGTGCTTTCTAGGAGTTATATGAGCGTGGAAGTGACTTATGAAGGAATCTACAAGCTCATTAAATGATTGAATGGAATGATTAGGCATGTTGGAAAACCACTCTAATGTAGTGTCTTTCAAGGTCCTAGGAAATTTTTTAGCTAATAGTTTATCATCAAGGACAAAATCACTGCATAAATTTGTATAAGCATTGACATTGTTAATAGGGTATACTTTACCTCTGTATTTCTCAAACGTAGGCAATTTTATCCCTTGTCGCATTGGGGTACATAATATTTCTAAGGATAAGGGGCTACTACAAACATGATATGTGGTTGGAGTGTTTTGACCTTGGATAATGGTGGAAATTTGATGTTGAATGGATGGAAATAGTGTAATAAGTTGTGTATTAGGTGGGGTCGGGGTAAGTGGTATAGAGGTGGAAGGTAAAATGGGAGATGGAGTGTATGTAATGCTGGGGAAGTGAAAGGGACAAGGAGGGGGTGAAGGTGGTAGAGGTTGTGATGCCACAATGGGAGCTAGAAATGATGGTTAGATTGCCAAAGAAGGAGCCACATGACTAACCTATTAAGTAGTTGTTGTAACCCTAAGAATTGAGGTATAAGTTAGTATGGATGCTATGGTTGAAGGGAGGAATGTGAGGTCATCCTTGGCTTGCCACTATGTTTCCTGATTGGGAATTGGACGAGGCATGTTTATTGTAAATCTTGGAAATTATTTTCATAACTTGTAAGTCATCATCACTTTCAATCAAATGATGAAGGTTTTCTATGGCTGGTATGGCAGTGGTGGAAATGTTTTCAAGGGACAAGTCTTGTTGTAAGTGTACAAAATCCTCATGAATATTAATGAATTTTTCTTGCGGAATGGAGTTGTTTTCTGTGTCAACATTCATTGAATGGAAATGTGAGGGAATAGAAGTGGTATTTTCCATGCCTAATGCACCATTTTCCATACTAGGAGTAGGAGCTCTTGAGATCCCAAGGTCCACAACAAAAGTGCTATCGCAAGAAGCCATGAGTCTAGAACTTCATCTCACTAAATTATTATCAATGGGGCACCAAAGACTCATACAAGTACCACAAAGGATGGGGTGAATGTAAATGCAAGGTAATCTAGGAGTTCTAAATGGAAATAAAAAAAATTCTGCTAATTGTAATAGAGAAGTAACTATAGAAAACAAAAATTCAAGAAAATGCTAGAAAAATGCCTAAAAATGCAATATGAAATGTGCATGTGGACTGATTCGCCTAGGGTGGCGAATGAGTCCCAGGATGAGAACTTTTTGTTCTTTTCAAAAAATTTAATGTGATTCTAATGATTTTCAAATGCCAATGAAGGATGCATATGAAAATTTTCAATTTTTTCAATGGTATGCAATGCAAAAATGAACTCTAAATGAGTCTTTCACTAATGCAAGTTAAGAAAACCTATATGCAAAAACAAATCAATACACTAATTTAATGTTGATGCAAATGAAGTTAAAGATGCAATATTCAATTGAAATTAAAAATGTAAAGTGTTCAAAATGCAGGTTCACCAAAATGAACCATAGATTTTTGGCACCACAAGGCTCTCTAGCTCTTCTAGGGTTTTCACCTAAAAGGAAAGAGGTAGGACAAAAATGCTAGCTAGGTTCATTCAAATTATGCAATGTAGGATGTTATTTAGACTAAATGAAATGAAGTAAATGCAATCAAGTGATATAAATGAATAATTATGTATGCAAAATTTAAGATTTATGCTATGTTGGAAAACACAATGTGATATGCAAACAAGAGCTATGAATAAATAAATGCAGAACAAAAAGAAATGAGTTAAATAAGTGTGCACCTAGAGGTCTGATGAAGATTCTAAAATGTTTTGTATGCTGTCTATAATTATAGAAAATCAACAATGGGAATCATTTTCCCAAGGTGGCGAATTAGTCATGCTTTTGATGTAAACTATAGGGAACAGGTTTCTGAGTGCTAGGATCCATAATTTGAAAAAACTTAGATTTCTAGCCTTAAGGTGGGACTCATTTTCCACTGATTTTGAATCAGTCCTCTCCTAAAATTCTAAGAAATCAAGAGACAACTCTACAACATCAGATTTGAGGATGTCTGCTTGTTGAGTTGTCGAAGTCAATTTTATAGGAAACAAACAAAATACCTTTTCCAAGCTTGAAATGTGGTTGATTTGACTTGAAACACCTTGTTGACTTGTTGACCACTCTTGAACACCTAAATTCTTGTTAAATCTACATACAAAAGTCAAATCCTTGTTGAAGAAAATCTGAAGTTGTGTCATTGGATGTTTCAAAATGCTTGATGAATGCTTGATTAGGTGATGTAAAGTTCTTGAATGAGTGAATAAGTGGACTTGATGAATGCTTGAATGAATGGGGGTTGAAATGGATGTATAAAAACTTATTTATACATTCTTATGCCTTAGTAACCTGTTGATACCTCATCACAAGATGACATCACGTGTTTTTGAATAAAAACCCAAAAGGAATTTTGAAATTTTGAAAATTTGGATCTAAGGGGGACTCATTCGCCACCCATGGCGAATGGGTCCCACCTAGGACCTAAAAATGGGTGTAAGGAATTAAGTCACATTTAATGTTATTTGTCGGGTTTGCATTTAAAAATACACTTGATTAAGCTTTATAATGGCATAAAGGGGTCAAATAAAGCATAAGAAAGGTGTAAATAGTAAAGTTATGCCTAGAAAAGTGTGAAATCTTGTTACAAGACTTTACAACACTTCAAAATAGGACCTTTTTAGTGATGAAAAGGTGATTTTAAGGTGAATTGTAATGAATAGAACCTAGAAAAGTGTAGAATTTTTTTTCAATACCTTCACAAGATGTCATTATTTGAATTTTAGTACCTAAATATGGATTTTCAAGCCACATTACAACATAAAATTAGAGAAAAATAGACCAAACATTGTGAAACAAGACCTAAAAGGCCATGAAAATGATAAGGGGCCATTTTTCTATGGCACATGTATCTCTTGGATTGTAACAATTTCGATACGTGCATATAGATATGAATCCTTCTCTAGGAGATTTGTGTCAATGTGAATTAGGGTGTCTTGTGACCATCCAATTTTCTCTAGACACTTGTCGGACATAAATTCAAAGGGCCAATTATTTAACCTAATGCACTTTGGTTTATCATAAGGATCATAATTCCTAGGGTGGAACCTAGGAATTTACTTTTGAATATAGATAGGGAATTCACCAATCCTTCATTAACTTCCATGTAAAATCTCTTATTTCTCTACCTCTAATAGGAATATAGTTATGAAGAAATTGTTGGGGAGGAATTTCACTAGATGTTGAGCCTTCCAGTTTAATGTCGTCCATTGCAAGATATAGTTGCTGTTAAGTTGTGGCTCAATTAGTCTACATATGATTGTAGCCTTCAAAAGTAATTCAACATCTTCTACAACTTTTATATCAATTATTGGCATTGCCAACCAAGACTCAAACTCTGCATCCCACCGCTTTTTTCGAAAATTCTTGATTACTCCTTTTTCATGACTTTCACTTTGCTCACACATTTTCGCTTTTTTGAACTATAACCAAAGTTATCTATTAAGAAAAACATATTATTTAAAAAAATGAATATATAATTAACTATTTATATATTATATTTATTATTTATATTTGTTATACTTTATTATAATGTCTTTTCTTATTTTAAAGCTAAATTCAGATAAAAATACTTTTTTTTTCTTTAATTAAATATTATATTTTTTAACATTTTAGAAAATTTGATTGTTGAGATCATTTTAGTTGTCTAACAATCTACTTTACAACTTTCAACCATTGATTTATAAAAACAAATCGTCAATTTTATAAAA
>VDFB02157506.1:0-24386 GCA_007258455.2 Sequoia sempervirens | reverse complement strand
CTTTCAACGCTTCTAGAATTGGTTGCCAACTCTTGTGCACTGGTTATCTCCTTCCTATTCTGGTGGTCAATGACTTTTGTGTGGGCTCTATGGGTGGGGACAGAGTGTGTGTGGAGATGAACAGGTGTGATGAGTGGAAGGTGGATGCCACTATTTGGCACATTTGCAAAGAGGGCGACATTGCCTAGTATATGGAGACCATGACTGGACACGATGAGGGCATGTCAAGTAAGTTTGTCACCTCTTGGAATGATGGTAGGGTTACCATTGGTGGCATTTCCTTTGAAGTTTATGAGGAGCTTATTGCTAGAGTTACGAGGCTTCTGAATAGTGGTCGAACTTGGAAGAAAACCATGAAGGTGCCTGACTAGATTAGTCTTAACCAGTTCTTTCGCGGTGAGGAGAAACCAGTCAAGCTACGGGGTGGCTATGACTGCGAGGCACTCCTAGAGCCATGGGATAGATTTTTTATGGTGATCATGAAGTACTATTACCACTTTAATTTCCTCAACCACCTTAGGAATCACCAGCATATCTCCATTCCTTTTTTCCTGTTTCATTCTTTGGATAGCACTGTGGCGGAGTTTAATGAAGCCTCATTTTCTGGAAAGAATTATACTATCCTACACCAAGGCCTTATGTCTAGGCTTTATCATTTTCACATGGCCCTTTTCCCTACTCGGCCTATCACTGTGCAAGAAGTCCCTTGTTTTCCCGCTCTTGATGAAACACCAGTTTCCTCTACTCCCCCCTCTGCCAGCATTTTGGATGAGTTAGGCCCAAGCATGAAAAAATGCCTAAAAAATCTTGCCTTGAAAGCCCTTCCCCATGGCACATCCCTTGCGAAGGGTCCGAGGGAAAAGGGTAAAGAAAAAAAGCGTCTTGCCCCTACCCCGAGACCTAAGGTCAAAGCCTCTAAGAAAACTAAATTATGCCTCCACCAAATTGATTCCAACATCAAGATCACTAAAGAAGCTAATACCCCCCGTATATCTAATAGACTGGTCTTTAAGCAGGACAAGGTGGGAAGTCTTAAGGAGGCTTCAGATTCAGATAATGAAAATGGGAGTGATAGCAAAAGCAAGGAGAAAAAGGTGGCGGGAGGGGAGGACCAATCTATCTTGGAGAGTAGCACCTCCCACGTTTCTGAAAGCTTGAAAAAGGGCCCTACCAGTGTTAATGTGAAGGAAATTAAACCCTGTGCCTCTAATATGGCTGAAGGAAACGCCCCCTTGAAAGAAGATTACAATAAAAAAGAACAGGCTTGGGACGAAGTTGGCAAGCTGAAAGGGAGAATTGAGAGGCTGGAAAAAAAGGTTTAGGAAGTGTCTCACTTTTCCTTGAAGGTCATGCATAGGTCGGCTACTAGTTTATACTTGTTGTAGAAGGACAAGTTCGTGAATGATGGTGAGGAAGACGTTGGCTTTAGCTGCTCAAGTTCCTCATGGCGGATTGGGCGACTGCTATTCAGGACAAACCATGCATGGAGGAAAAAAATTAGGCTTCTGGCTCTTTATGTTTTTTGATAGTTTTTCTATGACTTTTAGTATGTATATGTTGTTTTTTTAACTGGTTTGACCCCTGGGGGTCTTTGGACTCGACTGCTCTGTATCATGCCTGCATGATGGACTCTATTTATCTTGTGTTTACTGTTGTTTTAGGGTTTTTTATATGATTTGTTGTGGGTGATGGCTTGGTTCTTGATGCACCCAAAATCCAAATCTAATTCAAAAGAACTTCACAAATTCACTTGTTAGGTACATTCTTTCTACCAGTGGTGCCAAACAGCTTCAAGGGACTTTTCACCCAACTTTCCCAAAAGACTTGTAAATTAAATTATGGATTTAGACACCCATTAAGGACTTACACAACATACTTCAAGATTGAATATAACTTCTTTGGACCAGTTTAGACTTCCAATACACTCACCATGGGAAAATCAAGGAAAAGAGGCCAATTTAACAAAGGAAGTACCCTTCAAACTTATCCAATCACCTTGAAACTTTGGGGCAGCAAATTAAATGGTCCAAAACCACAGAATCCACCACTATTTTGCACCTGTACGGACAAAAACATTCCCAACTCAAAAAACCTCCTTTTTCTAATGCAAAACAAGGGTTTTGTCAAAATCTTCACTCCAAGGCTTGAACAAACAAATAAATGGTCCAAACACCTTCCATAGGGTCTGCCTAGTCACATTACACACTCACAAACTCAACTCCATCAGAATTTCATTGAGAAGCACTTCAAAACCATCACTTTTCAAGGGAAAAATTGCATTTCCAGCCCTAGGGCATCACACAATCACCACACAAATGGTTTATTCTGATATAAAATGCATTGATACATATAATATAACATATTTCCTACCAATCCACTGAGTTACAGCATTAGACAGTGGGTGGATTGGTCAATATCTCATTATTTTGCTTTCAAACCCTTAACAATGAAAAAAAAGGGTATTCACTATATTTTTGCAATTTCTCTCACAAATCAGAAAGTTAGAACCCCAAACCAAGTTCAGATGAAAGAGAACTCATAAAAATTCAACCTCTAAATATTTCAAGGCATTATTGGGTCTGTATAATCTGTACAACAGCAAACAACTTTGAAAAATGGTGAAAAAACTCAGAAAATGCACCAAAAACATGGTATTTTATTGAATATGAGTTATTACAACCTTCAACAACCCTTACTTCGAGCCTTGGAAGGCCTTATAAAGCATATTAAACAAGTAACCACCCTCAACCAACCATATTCACAACTAATTACCACTTAATGACTCTAATTATGCAAATCAGCAAAAATCAGCAAAACAACATTTGCAACATTTTGCATTTTTGCAATTATTGAACTTAAAAGACCTCTAACATTTCTAGACACCTAAAATATGATCATTTAGACCTTATTTAATCCTTTATTCATGATTCAAAGCACAAGACACCAAAATACCCTACCTTTACCATGTATGACAACTTTTGACAATATTGACAACATTTCAAGTTTTTACATTTTTTTCAATTTCCTCATGGAACAAAGATGAAAACTCCCTCAAATGACCTTTTGAACCTTTTGAAATCCTATCCTTTGACATCCAAGGTGTTGGTGCCCCTGCACCAGTTCTCTCTCTGTCCTTTGTGTTGTTAATGTGTTTGCTTTGGATGGCCTTTGGTGCCTTGTATTGATGGGACAACACCCTTGTTTTGCTACTTTTATATCAAAACATATTTTGTATTAACTATTATGATAAGATGACAAATGATTTTGAATTTATAAATATATTAATGTTGACAATAAAATATGAGATTTAGGGACTAATTAGCGAGACAGGGGCACTAGGGCGCCCTGGTCTAGCCCTGTTTTGATTTTTGGATATTCATTAAATAAATATTATTTTAATTTCCTATATTTAATTTAATTTAATTTTTGAAAACAATAATTAGACAGGTGATAAATACGCATAATTATGCACAAGCACTTAGGGGGAGCCAAACATAATGTGAAATTATCAAGGGTGAAAATTTGCAATGTTACAACCTCAAGCCAATGTAGTCCACTAAAGATTTAACATTTGTCATTATTCTAGGTCTATAATTCTTTCATGCTCAACAAACCTATAGCCAAAGTTCCCTAGGATTTAATCAAAGTAATTTGATCTCAAAATCTAATTTAAGCAATCTAAAATGCATTGTATGAGACCAATTTTGATACTAGAATCCCTATTTTTATCTCCTAATAATAGTCTACAAGCTACATTAATCCATTCCTAGTCTCAAGATGTCCTCATACTTATCTTAATCAAGAACCCAAATTCAAATACAACTATCTTGAAATAAACTTGAAATTGAAGGAAAAAATAATAAAATTTATTTAATAATTAACATTTCTCATAAATAAAATTTCATCCATTAGATTTCACACAATTATAGCCAACACCAAATTTGAGATTGATGAGTTAAATTATATTGAAAGTGTATAACACAAGATGGGACAAATGAATTGTAGACTATTAGATTTTTGTCCTTTTTTATATAATATGGAGCGAGTAAATTATAGACTATTAAGCTTTTTTGCATATTTCTATACATTATACAAGACTAACATATAGATATAAAATTCTGGTAAGATAGATCAAATAAGAACTTTGGAGTCCAAGAATTACTTGGAAACAAGATATATATTGAACAATATTTCAAACAATCTATCATATCCATTAACTACTCAAGGGATAGGACAAATCATATTGTGGATGTATGATAAATTTAGATTTAGCCTATTGGGGCTCACAAGTCTACCTATACATGATATTTAATACTGTCTAAGAAAGTGAAACGCTTTATAAATTAGACTACATATGGACTTTGGATTCCATTAATTATTTGGATGAAAAAACCTCATTTTATGGATGTAAGGGGGTGAATAGATCAAATCTAACTCGGTATTAACATTTATTCTCTTATAATGATTATATATACATATAGTTCATTTATAAAGATAAGTTGTTAACCAAGATATTTCCATACACAATTAAAGATTATATAATTGACTAGTTATGTATGCTTCCTCAAGGATCTATGCATTCATTAAATAACCTCGGTTAAGTATTTCCTAAGCAATTTAAGGTTAATATAGGACCTAGAGTTACTATTATTCATTTATTTTCACTAAGATCCAACAAAAATATTAATGACTTTTTCATTCACTTCCAATCATTGTGTTGTAAAATAATGATGAAGAAGGTGAAAGGGAAAGTTTATAATTTAAAATGTTCTAGTTTACACATTAATGTAATATATATATATATATATATATATATATATATATGTATGTATGTATGTATGTATGTATGTATGTATGTATGTATGTATGTATGTATGTATGTATGTATGTATGTGTACATATATGTGTACATATATGTATACCTATATATACATATACATATACATATACATATATAACACATACACACACATGCACACATATATATATCAAATTTTCCTATATTGTTAATAATGCATTATTGGTTGCAGTCATTTGCACATTCCTTCCTATTAAATTATATCTATAATTTTGGAATCTTTGAAATGATTAAACCTAGTCTAATTTAAGTTTTAGGTCTAAATTTGAAACTTGGTTTAAGTTGGAAAATCATAGCCGACATAAACCTTGACCTTGTTAATGTGGCATGACTAAAGAAGGTTGCATGTTGAGCACAAAGTTCTTGAATTTTCTATCATGTTTTAAAGGTGATAAATTTGATATACAAAAGAATCTACTCCAAGAATTAGGTTTTAAACTATTTTTCTAACAAATTATATACCTATTGATTAATCTATTTTCTAGGACTAATAAATTATTTCAATTATAAAATCACCTTTACCACTTTGATTTCTTATGTTGTTTTATCACTTCTTATCATACATGCTTAATATAATGCTTTGATTTTGTTATCATATTCATGATTATTAAACTTACCTTACTCTGATGTTATTATTTTAACATTGACTACTTGTCTTGATCATATAGTGGTATACATTTCCTTTAGACCTTACACATTGAGCATGGCCTCTTAGATTTACCTCTTAATCTTGCATTTCCTTATCACATTTTTTGAGTTATAACACTAGAAATGTGGGCACAATGCCTTTAACATTATATGCTTCACTTATTATTTCTCCACATTGGAGAAATCATGAATTCCATTATTATATTCAAATCTTTCCTTTCCATATTCTTACAATAGGGGTATATTGCTTCCCCCAATTCCATGTGCACACACCTATTTAGGTGAGGGAAACTTATCCTTCCCACACATCTCTTATGATATTATTGCATATATCCTTTTCACATTTGGGGGTAAGCATGTGTTCTCTCTTCATCAGAATCTTGACATCACATTCCTAGACCTCCATCATCACTAGGGACCTATTTCCTAACATATACCAATAGATCATGCACCTATATTGTAGCCATATGTACCTACAAAGGTGTTTTTGACCACACCACCATTTATATTTTCCCATTCTACTATAAACCTTCTACCTTGAACACTTAATTATTACACTTAGATTTTTCGTGTTATTAACTAAACTTGCACATACACAATGTAGGATTGTTCTTGTGTCATTCACACATGCCCATGCACCAATCTCACCCTACTCAAATAATAAACATGAAATAACCCCCATCATAAATCCCCTTGGATGCCCTTTATTTATCATATTTCAACATAGGGCTTGTCACTATCATCTTAGTGGTTGGAGAATCCCTTCTACAAAAACACTTAGTATCAAATCTGAAACTCCTTTCAAAATTTTTCTATTTACTACTTTCAAGATTGTCATATATTGGACTACACTTTTGAGTTCAATGAACTTCTCATGGTACTTGCAAAAGTCTTTATACATGTGATCTTGCATTTGGTTGTCCTTTGTTTGTGATATTTAAACATAGATCCTATCAGTATCCTCTTAATGGTTATGGAATCCATTATTCAAAAACACTTAGTATCATAACCGCAACTCCTTTCAGGAAGTTTTTATTTACTACTTTCAACACTGTCATATATTGGATTGCCTCTTTGGACTGTCATATATTGGACTCCACTATTGAGTTCAATGAACTTTTCAGGGTACTTGTAGAGGTCTTTATACATGTGCTAACCTTTGTTTTTCATAGTTCAATATTGAGCTTCTCACTATCATCTTATTCTCCATGATTGTAGATGACTTTAATGACTTCATCTAACTTCTAAGCTTTTCCTTGTGACATTCACGGTCTTGTAGGCTACCCAGATTTTTGAATGTATGTATCATGATTATAAAAAAAATTGTGACTACTCCAACCTCCTACCATGGTCATGCCTTATGGTAGTGCATGAAATTATACAACCTAATTATATGATTGCTTTCATATTTTTGTATGAGATTGTACATCCTAATTTTATGATTAATTTCATATTTGTATAAGAGATTGATTTACTTTATAGTACCATGATGGAACTAATATTTATATATTTTTCATGATACAAATATAATTCTTCATCATGTTGAGGAAATGATGAAAGATTCTAATATTAGATGAGCATGAAGCTAAGAATGCAAAGAAAAGAGAAGGAATGAGGCAAATTTGTGAAAGTAGGAAATTGAACCCATAGAAGAAGACATGTCAATTCAAGAGGAACATGAACCATCCACTCCATGTAAGAGAGATATTGAATTGGAAGCACAAAGGAAACATATGCAAAACCTTCATGCAATGAGAAATTTGAATCTCGTAGTTGGAGACACATCATCTACCACAAGTCAAGATGGAGGCACATCATCTACCACATCTCAACTTGAAAGTACATCACCATTCACATGTGAAGATAGAGGTATGCCATCTTTCCCATCTTAACTTCAAGGTACACCATCTTTTTCATTTCCGATTGAAAGTATATCATATACCCCATCTCATTTAAATACTAATGAAATTCCTAATGTTGAGGAAAATTTACCTCTGAGAACACCTCCTAGAGTTTTACATAGAAAGCCTAATTTTTTGATTGATATTAATGATATTTTTTATAGTCGATGGTTGATAAGATTCCAAATCATACTCATAGAAGATATGCTAATAAGATTTGGAGATTATTCTTTGAAAAATTAAATGAAATCAAAAGATGTCAACTATTTGTTGAAATGATGAGAAATCTAAAATTTAGGTCCATTACGAAGATTCTTGGGCTAAGAACATCAGAAGCTTCAAGTGACAAATCTATTGTCAAGAATCTAATGAGTGCATATGAGAGTGTGCATTCCATCTCACCAAAGAGATTTGACATCTAAAATTAGCAACCATAACTTCAACATAATGCAAACATACTATCTAGCATACAACATTGGTAATTTGCAAGAATCCATGAAGTTCTAGATAAAATCAAGGTGATTCAAGATTGGTTGACTCCTCATTGCCACTAATTTTTATATTTATTGAATTCACAAACTCAATTATTGTAGTTTTTTCCATAGATTCATGCAAATTACTTTTCCACTAAGTCAAATTATGCATGCTAAGGTAGAATTCATTTGGATAGATTACATAATGCATCATGATATCAATTTGATTATCAAAATCCTCTTCATAATAATCCATTGTATCACAAATATTTTTAAGATAATGATTAATTTTTATGTCAAATCTAGGAGTTTATTAATTAGCACAAGGTCAAGGCTAGCTCTTCATGTGGTAGTATCATATGCTTTGCACTAAATAAAGAAGCAATATCCTCTTCTATGAAATTATGATCTTTTGTGCTAATTCTATGGTGCATAATTCTTCACAAATATTAACCTACAGTTAGGGTATCATTAGTCATTACTTCCATCCCAAAGGTCCTTGGAAAACTAGATTAAAAAATTAAGTAGGGATTATGCAAATGGATAGTTATTCCTTTTCCGCCTAACCAACCTAGTAGTGACATTTGTGCACCCTACAAGTGGCATCTTATAAATATTAAACAAATTACATCCATTTATTAATTTTTGATGAACAACAAGGATACATTCTATCCATGCACCTAAATAAAAATAAATAAATCTTCAAGATAAAGAGTACCTAAGAATCAAAGGAGAGGTAATTGAATGATGAATGCATCATTAAACATTCAAAGGTTTTTCCAAAAAATAGGTTCATTAAAGTAGTCATAAATTCATTAGGATTGTCATAACTTCATTAGAATGGTCATGGGTTCATTATGATAGTAATAGGCTTATTAGGATAGCCATAGGTTCATTAGAGCAGTCATAAATTCTTTTGGACTTTCTCATAAGAGCCTTAAGTGTTAAAAAGTGGCAAAATTTGGAAAACTATTTCTCAAAAACCATAGCACCTATAAACATTTTTTCTGAAGGTATAGGATCATGTAGGGTCCCTCGACAATAACCTCTCTTAGTTTTTAATATCTCCAATCCACTTGATGATGGAAATAATTTTTCAAATGTTGCAAAAAGTGTAAGATGTGTTTAGTAAAAAACTTGTCAAGAGCCGCACTTTTCATTCTGTTTATCGTCCAACCAAACTGATAGTTCCAACATGTATGGGTGGGTGGGTTTATGCAAGGAAAGTTCCTATTTAACATCTAAGCATGTTGTATCTTTCCATGATACATTGTACCGACGCTTTCTCTTAAGAGCCCTAAGTGCTAAAAAATGGTGAACTTTGATGAGCTATTTTTTGGAAACTATGGCACTTAGAAACATTATATCTAAAGGTACAAGGTCATGTAGGGTTTCTCCACAATAACCTCTCTTAGTTTTTAATATCTCCAATCCACTTTATCATAGTGACAATTTTTCAAATGTTGCAAAAAATTTAGATGTGTTTTGTAAAAACTTGTCAAGAGGCATAATTTTTGTTTTGTTCATCATTTGGAAAAATTTATAGTTACAGCATGTTCGGGTGGGTGGTTTTTTTCTATGAAAGGTCTTGTTTCGCACCCTAGCATGTTGGATCATTCCAAGCTACATTGTACCAGTACTTTCTCTTAAGAGCCCTAAGTGCCAAAAAAGTGGCAAAATTTGACGAGCTATTTCTTGAAAATCGTGGCACTTAGAAACATTTTGTCTAAAGGTAAAAAGTCATGTAGGGTCCCTCTACAATAATCTCTCTCTATTTTTTATTTATCCAATCCATTTCACCATGGTAACAAGTTTTCACACATTGAAAAAAGTGTCAAATGCATTGAAGAGAAAGTTGTCAAGAGGCATAATTTTCATTATGTTTGTCTTACAGCCAAACTAACAGTTTAAACACATTTTAGTGGGTGGTTTCATTCTATTCAAGGTCTTTTTTCTCACCCTAGCATGTTGGATCATTTTAGGCTACATTATACCGATGCTTTCTCTTAAGATCCTTAAGTTCCAAAAAGTGGCAAACTTTGAGGAGTCGTTTCTCAAAAATCATGGCACTTAGAAACATTATGTCTAAAGGTACAAGGTCATGTAGGCTCCCTCTACAATAACCTCTCTCAATTCTTCATATCCCCAATCCATTTCACTATAGTTACATTGTTTCAGATGTTGCAAAAAGTGTTCGTTGCATTGAAGAGAAAGTTTCAAGGTAGACTAATTTTTGTTTTGTTCTTCATGCAACCAAACGAACAGTTCCAACATGTCCATGTGGGTGGATTTATGCTAGGAAAGGTATTTTTTTCACACCCTAGCATGTCGGATGGTTCCAGGCTACATTGTGTCAACACTTTCTCTTAAGATCCCTAACTACCAAAAAGTGGTGAACTTTGATGAGTTGTTTCTTGAAAACTATGGCACTTAAAAACATTCTATATAAAGGTGCATCGAACTTGCTACTGTTGCAATGACACCATGCTCCACTATCCTATCAATATCAGGAGGAGTGTCTAATTGCATCATTTGAAAATGAAACAACATTATTCAATTACCAAGACTACATGAGTGAAAATTCTCTATACTACCTAATATTGACTTTTTACACAAATATTTAAAGGGTTTAAACCATCTAGCAATGATAAAGGCCCAACTTAACCATTAGAAATTAATTTACATGGAATATAGATTCCATCCTAAGACATATGCAAGCATGATAGTGATCATAAAAATATTTAATATCACTCATAAAGGTTGCTATAGAATGGTGTGACAAAAGAATAACCTTAGATCCATATATATATATATATTCAAAGCATTACCATATCAAGTATATCAAGTGACATAAAATCATGGTTTTCAAGACTAAATACCTCCAATCATCAAATTGTCATAATGTAGAATAAAATATTCTTGCTAAAATGACTAGAGTATTGTGATCATATCCATGTAAGAAAAAAATTCAAATAAAGGAATGAAGTAAATCTAGATATAATTGACTCCACAAACACATATCATGTCAAAACCTATCAAGTGAATGATAAAACATCAAATTGATCCCAAATAACACATTTCAGAGTGTATACACCTAAAAATGGTCTGGAGAATATAATTAGTTAAATATGAATTATTTAATTAATTAATCCTAAATTCATCTACTTAGTAAATAAATAGAAATATTTATTTATATTAAGTTCACGATTATTTCTTCTATTTTGTCATATTATTTTCCTCTTAATTAAATAAACAAAAATCAAATACTTTGTTTTATTTAATTATTATCATTATTATTTCTTCTATACTTTATCCATTAATTCTATCTAAAATAAAATACACAATTTCAAATAAGTTGGTATTATTTAATTATCTTATCATATTTCCTCTTAATTAAATAAAGATATCCTAAAGTTTTATTTAATTATCATATTCCTCTTTATTAAATAAGCAAATATCAAATATTTATTTTATTTAATTAAATCTTCCTATTTTGCTAAAATTGAATAATCAATTTTCTTCAATTAAAGGCATAAATCAATATTCCTCTATTCACTCACCAATAAAATTAGATTTTTTAAAATCTAATTAATGCAACTGGCATTCACGGGAAAGCCTCGAGGACAAAACTATAGGCAATCCTCTCAATCTTCTTCCTCTAATATTTCCTATCATCTTGCCTAGTGTTTTCATGGGGAGAGACAATCCCCATGATCAGCTCCAGCCTTTCAATCTCTTACCATTCAAATCTCCAGATTGAATCTCAGCCTTTGTTGTGCTGCCTCTGTGCAAATGTACTACCATAAATCTATAAATACAACTTCTTTTCATAGGAAATGGATCCCCCAAATCTTTGAGAAAACTTACTCTACAACATTCATAGCAATCATATCAATAGCAATAGCATTAGCATCAATTATCATTTAGCATCTTAGCATCAGTATATTTCACATCATGACAACATCATAGTTTCTTTTTACTGTAGCTTTCATCCATCAGGCTTCATTTAAAGTAGCATCATAGTTTTTACTTTCATTATCAATCATCACAATTACAACATTTAGCATCATTCCATTCTCTAAATAGGAATTTTAATAGTCACAGTACTTTATCAAATCTGAGAGCCTTTTCGCGACTCATAAATCTTTAAAGATAGGAGACAATGAGATGCTTTCAAGCTTTTCTGTGTTTTAAATTACTTAATTCATGTTTAATTTTGATACAATGTTTCATTAAGAGGTGTATTTAATTATATTTAGTTTTCTTTTTCCACACTTACATTCTGGCGCCCACCGTGGGGCCCAACCCCATGTTTTTAACAAAATTTTCTGAAAAACTTTCATATAGGAATATGGCGTAACTCTTTTAGCGTGATCGGAAGATTTTGTAGCACTTCTAAGCCAAACTATAGCACTTCATCTCATTTTAGCGCTTTGAAGGACCGTTTTAGCGCTTTGACTGAAAGACTTTCAGCACAATCCAACTATCAAATTTCAAAGTTGTTTCAGCGTATCCAACGATTTCTATAGCACTTATGAAGGATTCTACAACACTTATGCCACTTTCTATAGCACTTTTTAGCATTTCTATAGCACTTTGGAACATTTCTATAGTGCTTTTAATGTCTATTATAGTGTTTTTGTAAATCGTTATCTGGATCCGACAAGACTGCGGCTAGTAACTTCATTTCTTCAGTTGGTTTAAAATTTATCAATCCTAGGATAGTCACTTTTTCAATTTGGTTTAAAATTTATCAATCTAGGGTAGTCACCAAATATTTCAAATTGGGATTAAAAATTAACACCATGTCTTTTTGTGAAGCAACATCTTCACATTAGATAGAAAATTATCGTTTGGGCTCTAAAAATTGAACAAAGTTGATTTTGTGTTTGTATGGTTGATAGGCATATGCTCTCCCCTTAACTGGGTGATCCAAAAAGCCAAAGTTATCCTTTATTTTATGCATTTTCAAGCTTTATTACATCCTTTAGAAGGCCTATCATAGTGGGAAAAAGTACTCACCCTATGAGAACGACCTAAGTGGGTAACAACCAAAGCCAGGTTTTCCACCCCACTCTAAAATTTAAAGCGAATTTGGGGAAACCCACCTTTTTCCGAAGTGTGAATGATAACCATCCCCAAAACCTTTGTTCTAAAGGTTGGGAGGTCTCCTGAGGGAGTTCATCACTTTTCGCTCTGAACGGAAACCCTTTCTAAGAACCATAGTGTAGTATTCAGCTGAGTCAGTAACCAGACATTGTAATACACGTGAGTACAAGGGGAAGGGAAGATCTACCTAAAGAAACTCACCATATAATTTCCAAGGACTATTTTCCCAGGGGATCAGAAATCTAACCTTGAGTACACACCTAGAAAAGACAAAAACATAGGCGCCCTCTAGGGGGTGACACGGCTATGTGAGTCAACGCAATTTTAAGTTGTGGGTTGTTGAGTATAACGATGACCTTTTGACTATTAAGAGTGATTTTATGCGAAATTACTTTATTGTTATCAAACTGATGAAAGCCGGACCATGGGTAGGTTTCTTTGAACACTATCTTTAGATTCTGACTCTTGGTATCCTACATTTTGATTGTATTTCAAAATCATTAAAATTCAGATAAAAGATCATCCTAAAACATACAAACAAAACTTAGATGAAATCAAACTGAGAATATATGATTAGAGATTGGAAAACCACTAAGTTTGTCAGAAAATCTCTTGCCAAGAGAATTAGAAAACCCAAGACATCACTTAGTTATAAACATCTTTTGCAAAGAAGACATTTTTTGTATCAAAATAGGAAGATTTTGCTTCATCACGAAGATTTTATCCATGGGGTTTCATGTGGGTTACCTTTCGAGGGATTCCCCGCTAAATAGATTATCAATTTATTGAGAACCGCTTGAATTCGAAAGTATATCTTCAGTGAAGAGCTCTTTCAGGGAACCTAACCATAATGATGTATTCATCAATCTACTCCATCCACTGGCACTTTGAGATACTCCACAGGGCGGTCGGTTCTTCACAGGTAGAAAATATTAGGAAACGTGGGTTTGTCACGGAAATGCGAGAAGTTACAACACACCTTATGACCGTTTGAAGACCCTCTGACTCCTATTCAACAGCGAACTTCAGCCACCTATTATACAGCCTAATGCACTCACATTGAAAGTTCTCAATTGGCATTGCTCGATTAGTTTAAGAATATTCGTTTCGGAAAACACAACACCCATCGAACATATGGCATCCATCCGCCTTGAAAGAAGAAAAGGAAGGCGAGCATAGTGATAGGAAGAAGCGTATTTACCCTCACGCACGGCAATGGGTAGTAAGATGATTATGATAAAGTCGTTTAGAAACATCCGCCTAACATACCTTATATGACCATTTGGTGACTCGGCATCCCATTTAACAACCCGGGGATAACCACATCGTGGTATTTTGGCTGGCATACGCATTGAAGGCCAATCGACATCGGCTGACTTGAGAAATTTCATTTTGAGGAAGGATAGAAATGCCCATCAATTTTACCTCCCTGGCCTTTTGACAACAGATGAAGAAGCGAAATACTTGAGTTCGCAGACCGTCTTTTTCAGCAGGAAGTAAACAAAACAGTATCTCTACCCTCTATTTTGGTGCTTCTTCCATCTGTTTCAGTGCTTATTCCCTCTATTTCAGTGCTTCTGGCATCTGTTTCAGCGCTTCTGTCGTCTGTTTCAGCACTTCTGTCATCTGTTTCAGTGCTTCTTCCATCTGTTTTAGTGCTTTTGCCACATAATATAGCGCTTCGGTTAGCTTCAGACATTACTAGTATTCACCAAACCTATAGTGCATCAATGGGTTGTTTTAGCGCTTCTGCTAAGTTTGATAGTGCTTTGATCAAATATTTTAACGCTTTTGCCATCTGTTTTAGTGCGTCTACCCTCTGTATTAGCGGTTCAACAAAATTAAAATAAAATAAAATAACATAATAAAAAATAGAAACCTCTCGGGAACATCTGTCAGATTTGTTGTCATCAGAAACATAGGTTTTTACCAGTCAGAAACATTTTACAGTTTAAATAGAGTCTTAGGAACCACCAAAACAAAGTAGGTTTTTACAAGTCAAATTGTTTTTGAACAGAAAACCTAGATCTTACAAAACACCAACTGTATTTTACCAACACAAAATTTGGATTATTGAGTCAAGTTTCCTCATCAGGATTCTAACATCCTACCATCATGAAAAAAAACTCAAGAGATCATATTTTCGAACTTAGCCTCATCAATAGAATACATTATTCTATTTGGTTTCATTAAAAATCAAATTGACACTAATCACAACACAAAAGATCCAAGTTTAGTGATAACAACCAAAACTTGTATGCCAATCTTAACAAGGTTGCAAAGACAAAAACTTAGAGAAAAGGAAATTGAAAATCCAAACATGACTGAAGAAAACCCTTTTTTCTGATTTCGACAACAAGATACCAATGAAATAACACAAGAAGATATACAACACACCCAACATGATCCAAGTTTTCATAAATTCATGGAAAAGGTCTTGGAACAAGACATGGAGAAGTATCTCTTGATGTTAGCGGAGTTAGGCACAAAACTGCCAAAGGATTTTGACACGAATCGATTGAAAGAAACACTAAGAAGAAACGAAATAGAACCACCCAACACATAGGATACAAATCAAGTGGTTGCTTTAACAACACAAATGCATACTTTGTAGGAACATATTCAAAAATATGCAAACAGGAGCCACAAAGAAATAATTATTAAAGGACATTTGTCCTTACCCTTTTAATCCATGTGTGGATATGATACCCTTCCCAAGGCATTGTGAGTTTCCTAATATGACAAATATAATGGAAAATCAGACCCAATTGACCATGTACGAGAATTCAGAACAATGAGCCTCGAGTTCACACAAGAAGATACATACCTAATGAGGTTATTTCCTAGGAGTTTGGGAGCCCATTGTATGGAATGGTTCTCCAAATTGCAACTAGGGATTTGATCTTTCGAAGAACTGGTCAACAAATTCATTTCTCAATTCTCCTTCAACATAACACATGATGTAACCTTAAAAGATTTGTATAAATTAAAACAAAAAAAGGGGGAGACATTGTTGTCATTCTTACAACGTTGGAGAAAATTGTTCACTAGATATCCTCGATCTATACCTTAAGAGGAGAAGATTGAACTATTTATCAACAATTTAAATGGGGACATGAGTTATAGACTCAAACTGCAATGTCCCCCAACCTTCGAAAAAGTAATTGAGAATGGGCTTAAAATTGAAGCAACCCTAGTCAAACAAGGAGTGATTAAGTACTACAATGAAACATTCAACAACACGAATCACTATTGAAACAATGACTAGAAACAATGAAGCTACACCTGATAATACAAAACCAATATTTAATTTGACAGCATCAACTATCAAAGCAAATCAAAATGAAATCTTGAATAACAATCAAAACACTACTCAAAACAATAACACCAACAATGGAGAATCTCGACCATCATATCAAAGACAATCCAATCGATGGGGATTCACCCCATTAGGACAAACATTGGAATCCACAATGAGAGAGCTCATTGCAAACAAACTTATAACATTACCAGAACCACAAAATTGGGAGCCAAAGGTGAAACCATCTTGGTGGAATGATGCGGATTATTGGAACTTTCATAAGAATAAGGGACATAAAACAAATGATTGTATGCAATTAAAGCATTTGATATAGGACTTAATCCAAGAAAAGAAGGTGTTTGTCAAAGGGCATCAGATAAACAATGATCACACAACATTTACCAATCCATTACCCAACTATGAAAAAGGAGTGTCCTCTTCAAGTGGTAAAGGAAAAAGTATAAACTATGTCTATGACACCACCATTCTTTTCCTTTTGGAGGTTGAGAAGCATGAAATTGATAATCAAACAAATGACACAAACATTAATGACATTGAATCCCTAAACATGATACCAAGCACAAACACATTTGACAATCAAATCAATGTCCTAAAGATCAGGGAAACTTAAGACACTCAACAAGTCAATATCACATTAAGGGGGCAGCCAAAAGTAATACTAAAAGGAATTTCCTTCAAAAACACTACTCCCCCAGCACATCAATACAACATCATAGACCAATTACAAAAAATACTTGCGCAAATATCCATTCTAGAACTTCTCAAAATTTCACCATCACATAAAGAAGTTTTGGACCAAGCCCTAGTAGCTACGATGGTCCCCAATAATTTGGATGTTTGTCAATTCCAAGCCATGGTGGGACATCTTACCACACCACATTGTCTATCATTCTTTGAACAAGATGATGTGTCTTTAAATCACCCACATAATGCAACCTTGCATATAGAATTTCTAATCCATAAACACCACATCAAGCGTGTCTTAATAGATGGAGGAGCTTGGTTGAATATTTGTACTTTGAAACTAATTCATGTATTAGGATATTTCGACAACGCCATTGACACTAGAAGGAAAATAACAATAAAGGCATATGATGAAGAGGAAAGGTCTTCCAAAGGGCTGATTGTCCTTCCTATTCAAGTAGGACCAATGGTCAAAAACATTGTTTGTCAGGTGTTGGACAAGGATCTAACATACAAAATTCTATTGGGTCGTCCATGGATCCATGAAATGCAAGCAGTACCTTCAACATACCATCAATTTCTGAAATTTCTAGTAAATGGATAGGAAGTCACCATATCAGCTGACAACAATAATCCACAAACTTGCAACATGTTGAAATCCAATCAAGATACTCTGGTACCCCACAACAGAGAATTCAACACCTCCACTTTATCTAGTGGTGAAAGATAAACAGATTTCATATCTAAATGGGTTGAGAAGAAGGATCGGGTAAAGGAAACAACTGTTGCGGATATGACTATATCAAACACTGAAGGTCCTATGAATGAGTTATCACAACAATTTTCAGACAAGGTTCAGTTAAAAGACAAAGGTTTAGGAGAATATTCTCTTGAACAATCTTTGTGTCTATCACAATTGCTACCGTCACCAAAATCATATGGACAACCCATCACAACTCTAAATGAAAGGTTTATATAAGAAAGTACCCTTGAAGATGAGTTAGAGGATAAAGCCATTCTCAATTGGCTATATAAGGATGAAGAAGCCTCGACCTCAGCGAATATCAGCATCAAAACAGATCAGTATGGAAAAGGGAAAGCCATTTTAGAAAAAATGGGCTATGATGGCCATGGACCAATTGGAAAGAGAAAGGAAAGTCTTATTGAACCTATTCAACCTCTAACACTGTAGCCTAAAGATAAAACAATATTAGGCTACACGGGAGCAAAAGAGGAAGAAACTCAAAAAGTGATACAAAGAATTCTACAAATAAGAGATGGTTCCGACACAGATTCAAATGAATATGAATGGGATCATCTATCTGCTACATCCTATACTAACAAATGAATTGATGTTATCCAAACATATACACCCATATGCGAGGAGGGACAAAGTTTGGGAAATAGACCATTTATGGTGGGATCAACAAATATCGATGACTCATGCAAGGAAAATTAGACATCGAGTGAGGCAAACAACTTGAAGGTGAGTACTATCATAGACCTCGACCTTCCTACTAACAACTTTGACCACCTAGCCATCAGAAAATTTACAACCATCGACCTTATTCAACCTGGTGACTTATTACCCTTAAGACATCTCGAACTTATTGATTGGGAACCCGGGGCTTTATTCCATTTACCGGTCTCTCCAATGGTAGTGCATCATCAGCTATCTTCATAGTGGATAGCGATACAAATTTTGTATAACATTCATAATGATGCTTTAAAAACAAGAGGGTGTCAACTCTTCTAGTTGTAAAGAGCAAAAGCAAGGGAAAATGAATCTAATGGAGAAACCTTTCTAAGGAATGCTTGAAAAAATGAGAATGTATCAAATAGTGAAAACAACAAGGCTAGGGATGGAAGAATTTGACACCCTCCACGAGCATTGCCATGGCCCAGTCCATCAGTCTTTGGTAGAGGCGACACTGATACATTAATCTAGGGCAATTAGAAAGAGACACGAGATTTTACATTTATGCATGTCACATGACAAATAGGAGAAGCACATTCACAAAATATTTTGAAAAGGCTAACACATCAATTTTTTTAAGTCTTATTAAGACATACCAAGGTTAGATCCATATCTCCTCTAGCCATCATCTATAGCTACCAAAAGGGAATCGAACCCAGGTAAAAAAATATTGAGAAAGATGCATCCCCTACTCCTTGCTTGAAGGTTAAAGAGTAGAGACTAAAGAAGTTATTGGATCACGAGGATTTACCAAGTCCATAGATTATGCATAGTGATTCCTGCAAAACATTGTGCGTGTAAACACAGAAAATAACATCAGCCATGCATGGATTTCCGCAGTTTAAACAAGGCATTCCCAAAGGATGATTTTTCTTTACCCAACATTGATATAATTGTTGATCTAATGACAAGACATGCCATGTTATCTTTAATGGATGGCTTCTCAGGATATAACCAAATAAAGATAGCACCTGAAGATCAAGAAAAGACAACATTCACTTGTCCTTGGGGTACATTCTATTGGAATGTCATTCCTTATTCCTTTTGGATTGAAAAATGTAGGTACAACATACCAGAGGACGATGACCACTATATTCCATGACATGATCCATATTTTCATGGAAGATTATGTGGATGACACCTTAGAAAAATCATACACCATGGAGGGACATCTGGAAATCCTCGACAAAATCTTTACTAGACTGGAAAAATTCAACGTCAGGTTGAACACTAAAAAGTGTGTGTTTGGGGTAACATCAACCAAACTCCTTGGTTACATAGTGTCAAAGAATGGAATTGAAGTAGATCCAGCTAAGGTCAAGGAAATAATGGAGATGCACCCACCTAAAAACATTAGTCAATTGTGGTCTCTACAAGGCAGGTTACAATCCATCAGGAGATTTATATCCCAACTAGTGGACAAAATCCACCCATTTAATCATTTACTTCATAAAAATGTGTCATTCAAATGCGATCATGATTGTGAAACAACTTTCAACCAGATAAAGCAATAATTGAATACTCATTCCACCTGTAGTAGATAGACCATTATTACTATATATTGCAACAACTAAAATATCTTTAGGAGCCCTATTGGCACATGAGGATTCTAAAGGAAAAGAACAAGTTGTCTACTACATTAGCAAGACTCTCAACAGATATGAAATAAAATACACATCCATAGAAAAGGATTTTTTAGTAGTAGTCTTTGCAACCCAGAAGTTGCGACACTGCATGTTGACTCACACAATCAGGCTCATAGCAAAAATAGACCCATTAAAATATCTACTCAGTAAAGTTGCTCTAACAGGGAGATTGGAAAAACGGGTCATGATCTTGAGCAAGTTCAACATCCAATATGTCGACTGAAAGGCCATCAAAGGATAGGTAATAGTAGATCAACTAGCTGAAGCTCCATTATAGGATCATCATCCAATGCACATTGAATTTCCAAATACAGACATTTTGAATATCATGACACAACAATGGAGGCTCTATTTTGACGGATCATACACACAAAGAGGGTATGGTGCAGGAATTTTATTTGTCACACCTTGGGGACACACCATCCCAAGATCCTATAGGTTAATGTTTCCATGCACCAATAATATCGTTGAGTATGAAGCATTGATTATAGGCATCAAAGTAGCTATAGAATGGAAAATCACATAAATACAAGTCTATGGAGACTTACAGCTTGCCATCTACCAGGTAAATGATGATTATTAGACAAAAGATGAAAAGCTCGTTCCATATAAGAAAATGATAGATGATCTTAAAATTTATTTCATCGAAATCAAGTTTGAGTAAATACCAAGGATAGAGAACAAAGTTGCAAATGCCATGGTGACAATTGTTGCCCTCTTGCAATTACCAGAAAAGAAAGATCATTATGAGTTTATGGTAGAAAAACTATCTAACCTTGCATACGACAATCTTGAATCACAAACCATATGCGAAATAACCGACACTCAAACCTCACAATATGGAGAAATCTATTCTTACCCTAAGGATAATATCCTTCCCCCTGCTCTATCTAGAAACCAAAAGCACAACTTTATCTATCAATCTGTGAGACATACATTAATTGTTGATATCCTATACTTTCAAGGTATAGATGGTACACTCCTTCGATACTTGGAAAATCATGAATCTGAAACATCCTTACGAGAGGTCCATGAAGGTATTTGTGGAACCCATTCAAGTGGGATGACCCTAGCTAAGAAACTCCTCCGTTTGGGATACTACTGGCCAAATATGGAAAGGAAGTCTTATCAATTTGTTAAAAAATATCATAAATGCTAGATTCATGGTAATATAATCCATGCGCCAACACAAGAGTTACAACCTTTCACATCAACATGGCCCTTTTTTCAGTGGGGACTGGACCTGGTAGGAAAAATAAATCCTTCTTCATCTAATGGACACAAGTTCATCATCACTGCAATAAAGCATTTTACAAAATGAATAGAAGTGGTTCCTTTAACAACTATCACTGGAAAGTGGATCTCATCTTTTATACTCAACTATCTCATCTGTCGATATGAGGTACCCCAATCCATTGCCATAGACAATAGTAGGCCTTTTAAAAACCAAGACATCTAGGAATTATGTGAACAATTCCATATCCAACATCATTTCTCAACGTCGTACTATCCACAAGGAAATGGCCAAGCAAAGGCCTCAAACAAGACAATTCTAAAAATACTAAAGAAAATGGTAAACGATGTTGGACATGATTGGCATGTTCAGCAAAATCCTGAACTATGGGCCTACAAAACTAGCATCAGAACACCAACAAGCGCAACACCATATGCTTTGGTATATGGATAAGAGGCCATCTTACCCATTGAGATATAAATACCATCACTCTAATTCTTACTAAAAGGTATTATAACAGATGAGGACTATAGAGTTTCTAGGCTACATGAACTGGAACTACTAGATGAACATCGTTAGCAAGTTTTCAATCATTTGACAGCCTATCGACAAAGAATGTCAAAGAGCTACAATAATAGGGTAAAGCATAGAGTCTTTCAAGTTGGAGACTTGGTCTTAAAGGAAAACCCTAAGAATCAGCAGGATAGAGAAAAGAAAGGGAAGTTTGAACCTAACTGGCTAGGTCCCTTTGTAATCATATCAGTGTATGGATCAGGAGCATATCAATTGTCTACACCAGAAGGGGATCTGTTTGATGAACCTATCAACAGTATCCATCTTAGAAAGTTCTATACCTGAATCACCTAGTGCATGAATTAGCTTCTAAAAATGGTTACCTTGATGAAAACCTGGAAAACAGGCATCTTGGTGATAGAAAAATACAAAAAAATCAGAAAAACAAAGAAAAATATAAAAAAAATAGAAAAACAAAAAAAATCAAATCAAATAAAAAAGACTGAAAAGTGCAATAAAAACATATAGTGAAAACTTGGAAATAGGAAATATTTGTGATTCAAATTAGCTTTTCCATCTATTTGGACACATGACATGATCTTCATTTTTACCACCATTTTGCATCCATTATCATATCATTACGCATGCTCATGTCTCACCATGGCTTGGGGGAAAAAGCCTAAAATCACTGGGGGCAGTAAAGCATCAAGCTTAGCAAAATAGACAAACAATAATGGGTCAAACACAGCAAAAACAAAAACAATGATTGAAACACAATCCAATATAAAACATCAATCACCATCGGAAATAAATCAAAAATCCAATGCACATCAAAAAACCCAAAAACACATTTAAAAAGGCCAATATTGAAAATCCAAAAACATGAGTCGGTGTGAGTTGAACTACATGGTCTGCGTGTATAACATAGACAAGACTAACAATTGATCAGCCCCTAAGGCCCCTAGGATAGGTCTTTAGGTTAGATCTTTGCTCAAAATCTCAAAAATCACAAAAACATCATAAAATCAGGATGAATGATCTAATCTGAATAATGATTGAATACTATAAGCAAATGTGAGATATGTTGTACTTTTGATCATTATTATCATTTCTTTGGAGCAACTCGATGATGTATTGAACTAGAGAAGCAAGGAAGGAGAATGATATTTTTCTTTATTTGTTGTTTGTGAATTAATCATAATTACTGTGCGAATTGTCATGGGAAGTGCTCTACAAAGTATCATGGATGACATTCCAATTCACATAGGAAAGTGGTTAATTCTTGTCTGTTTTACACAAGAAATTCTCAGGTCATCTCGATTTAATTATACCTCGATGCTTGTGTTAGCTTGCAATATCAAAAATCATGGAAGTAGTACTCAGGTCATCATTGGTTTACATTATACCATCGATGCTTGTACTCACTTTCAACATTTTAAAAGCTCAATGATGATACAAAGCACAAAAGTACTGTTAAAATACCAATTTTATTTTGCATGTAGATTTGCATGATTAAATTAGATTGCATTCATAATAGTTTTTGCATCTGCAAAGTGTTTATACTAAAGCTCGTGAAGGATTCAAATTAATGACTATTTTTTTCTCATAAATAGATTGAGTATACTTGACACTACCAAAAATATCATCATATCATATAATAGCATCATCAAATTCATTTGCATACATTAGAAAGTAGTTAATCATCATTTCATCATTCACACATTTGAATCAAATAACTTTGCATTTATCATATCATATTTTCCATATCACATAAACTTGCATAAAGAAAATCTCAAAAACATAAATCTCTATCATTGCATTTTCAAAACATCCATCAAACATACATATATCATATGTCATCTTCATCTACATAATAATCTCTATCATATTATATATCATTAATCCATCTATTTATTACATCATATATCAAGTACCATTAATCCATCCATTTTATCATATATCATATTTCAAAAAATCCATCTATTTATTATATCATATAACATACAACATTTTCATCAATTTATTACATCATATATTTACATTTACATCAAAATAAAAGAACATGCATCCCATTTACATCACATATCATATATCATTTCAACACACCATATCCATAAGCATATGTGTAATTACATCATACATATACATCATGCATCCATACATCATCCACACATCCATTACGTAAATATGAAAATTAGAACTAATGAAGCATAATAGCATATCATCATGATATAAACTACATCCATACCATCATAGCAATGAAACCACCACATAACATATAGAACATAAAGAAAATGCATCCATTAGAGAATCATGTAAAACAAATATGGATTGAAGCGTCCAATGTATATCATATAAATCAAAATAATAATGGAATATACAATGATGTCTAAAATGAAGAAAGATATATAGCATCAAAAATGGTTTGTAATGGCATATACATGTGCCATAATGTTGCCGCAGGAAAATCACATCTGGTGGTATTGTTGAAACTACAGGAAGCGGTTACAGGCATCTTAGG
>VDFB02157505.1:0-27961 GCA_007258455.2 Sequoia sempervirens | reverse complement strand
ATAATTATTTATTAAATTCAAAGTAAAGCATAATTTATATTGGTGGAAGGCTGAGAATCTCCTTTAAAAACCTTTTTCTCTTCATCAATTTTTGGTAAAAAAAAGTCATCAGCCACATGTGCCCTACACATACCCATCATATTACCACTTTTTGGCCCATCAAGATCCTGAACATACCCACTCCCACCCAACTAGATGCGTTTTCTTGCACCCCTTGCCATTTGACTAAAGAAACTACCTTATTCACTTCTGAATTAAATTTACTTAGTACCCACTAAACAACCAGACTAAAGCATAATAAATATTATAAGATGACAAGATTTTCTGACATACCTGAGCCCTCCCAACAAGTGAGAGGTATTGCTTATTCTAGGCTTCCAACTTCTTAAATATTTTGAGCTTCATCCACTCCCACATATACTTTAAGTTGTGGTTGAGTGCAAAGAGTATCCCAAGATACTTGACAATCTTATAGTTAGGGCATCCCTATTGCAACTCATGTTCCCCAAGCCATTCTGGTTGATGAGCTTCCCAGCTCAAGAGTGTGGTCTTAGCCTTGGATATTTTTGCACTAGCTACTTTAGCATATAGGTCCATTTTCCTTCAGAGATTGTCAAAGTTTTCTTTCTCTAATTTCACAAAGAGTGCAGTATCATCAGCAAATTGAACATTCATTACCTCTTCCTTGTTTGGAAGGGAGATGCCTTACACTCTAGGGCTCAAGGTGGAGTCCCTTAGTATGTAGTGCAGTGCATCTGTAGCAATGACAAACAAGGAGGATACAAGGGGGCATCCTTTCCTTATGGATCATTGCAAAGTTATTACATCTGTGAGATCTCCATTGACTTCAACCCTTTTTGTGGCATCCTATAGGAGAGTTTTCACCATTTGGAACAATGAATCTAGAAATCCAAATGCTTCTAGTACCATGAGGATGAAAGGCCATTCAATTCTATCATAGGCTTTTTCAAAGTCTAGCAGGACCATGCCAATATTTTGATTGGATGTCCTGTCCCACTCCATTGCTTCCCAACTAGTCAACAGATTTTCTAAAATGTATCTTCCTTTTATAAAGCCATTTTGTGTATTGTTAATGATTTCAGGCAGAACTAAGGAAAGCCTTCGGGAGATGGAATTAGCCAATATTTTATATGAGACATTCACAGATGATCGGGACTTCATTTTTTCACCAAGGTCGAACTCCCTTCTTGGGAATAAGTTTCAATGATGTAACTTGATTGATTTCCACCAAAAGACCCAACCTCAAAGTGTTTTAGATAGTGGCCTTCACTTATCATGCCCTACCTGGTCACTCTCTTTATAATTAGCTACAAGTTTCTTTCAATTTCTCTCCTGCCTCCGCAAATTGTAAGTATTACATTTTGTTGTGAAGAGGCCTTTATAAATCTGAAAGAACTTGTCCTTAATACCCTCTAGGTCTCTAACCAACCCTTCTTCATCCCAGATGGGATTAACCTACTCCTTATTCTCTTTATCTCTCAATATTCTGAAGAAAAACATGGACCCTCTATCTCCTTGCCCAATTCGGGGCCTACCCCTTCTTGGAGCCCCCATGGACATAAGCAAAGCTCAGAGTTTCTTAGATTTCTCCCACATGTCTCTTATGAGTTCCTCTTTAATCCCCAAGTTTTGGGGATCATTTTGGATATTCCCTTCTGCATGGAAGAGTTTTCTTTGCAAGAGGGCTTCAACTTTCCTCTTTTCCATTGCTTTCTTTTCTCCAATGGTTTAAAAAATCTTTTTCCAACTTTATACATTTATGTTCCATCTTTCAATGGCATATTTTCCTCATGGCAGCCATTTGTTTATTTCTCTTAAGGTGGATATTGCATTATTATAGTTTTCCCCTCTTAGTAGGTTCTTATTGAGAATAAACTTTTTTTCTCCCTTGGGAGGGGTGTTGGATTTATACCCACAATACAACCTTGATACAATGGGGTGGTGATCAGAGAGTGTCCAGGGAATCACCTTAACTCTTGAGTTGGATCTTTCCACTAAGTCAAAAGGAGAATAGATTCTCATTAGCATAGAACTTGTCAAGCCTATAATAAATTCTTCTATTGCCATTCTCCTAGTAATTGTACCATGTGTACCAAGTTTTTGTTCTTTTATTTCCCTCAAGAGGTCCCCAACAACTATTAGCTTTTCATCTTGTTCAGTTAGAAAACTTTTCATTTCTTTCCACCCCGTGTCACCCACCCAACTTATCTCTGGTTCTCTACCATATTGAAGTCTCCACCCAACACCCACAAAATGTCAGGAAGCTTGCTTAGCCATTCCCATAGTTCACACCTCTACTTATATTCATTAGGGGCATAAATAGAACATACCCAAAATTGTACATTTTATGTCTAGAGAATTCAGTCCCTTTATATTCCAAGAAACGGGTTAAGATTCATCTCAGATCCATATTCATTTCATCGCTCTTAGACTAAACCTTCAAACATTTGATGTCATTTTTTTCTTTTTTACCTATTTTATAAGGTGCATTGCATATTTTTTGTTTTGACTTAACGAATTTTTCATAAAAGACCTTAGATTCTTTCCCGGAGATTTGATTCATTCTCCACTTATAAATATTTTTTCCGTAGTTCCCGAAAGCCCTTTGGTGGGGTTGTAGCGATTTCAACACCTTGTTGAGCATGGGAAGGACAAGCCTCAACCATTGAAAAGCATTTTTTGGTCTCCTCTATTTTCTAGTTTTTATAGTTAATATTTAGTTCTTTATAGATATTCTTCCCGTCAAGGATTATCGTTTTGTCAATGTCTACTACCTCCTTTGGGCTCAAGTCCAACCAACACTGGGACCCATTGGCTCTAGAATGTTGATTGAGTATATGGGCAACATCCTTCTTGCTATCAGGGATCAAAAAAAAATTGTTTTGCATCCCCCAGCTATGGCTCAATGTGGGTTGCAACTGAGACGAAAGGATCAATAGATCCATGACCACTAATACTAGGGCTATTAGATACTATTTTTATTTCATTAGACTTATTATGGGGTTGCTCTTTCCGGCTATCATCGGCCTCATTTTCAAAGGCTTAAATTTTTGATCCCACATTCTCAAGAATTTTTTTATTCTTAATGATTTTATTTTTAATCTATTCCAATACAAGCTCTTGTGCATTAAGCTTATGGACTGAGGGTTTGGGCTTGTCCACAAATGGGATGTAGTTTGTCTTTTGGTCTCCCACAATTTCAGGGTTTGCACTCCTTGCAAAATCTTGTCTTGGACTTTGGAGTGTTATCTCAAAGCAACCCTCGACATCAATTTTTTCATTCTCAACCAATCCCCTCCTAAGAACTAGGATTTCTTCCTCAGGCGACAAAATTAATGCATTAGCAAGGGCCTCAGGTTCAGTGTTTTCAAAATTTTCACTTAGGGTTATCTCATTTCTCTTTGTATTATTTACAACATCATGGGTCTCCCATTTCAGGCTCTTAGCACCCTTGGGTTCCCTAGACCCCGCCATCCCAATGGGCCCTTTTACACCATTAGGCAGTATTCTTTTCTTATTACCAGTGTTTTGGTTCTTGATTATCAGGTAGTTCCTTCTCACATGTCCCTCTCTTTTGCAGAGGAAACATGCATTCAAACCCCCTAACAACTCAATTTGGAAGGTTAGGATTGCATTCTTATTTTCAATTTCAACCTCACCTGGGATCTCAATTCCTAGAGTTATTGACACAAGAACCTTCACGTCTCAGTGTGGTAGGGCGTTTTTTCAAATCTTCAATTCTCAAAAACCTCCAAAACTTTGCAACCAATCGTGAGATGAAATTCCACAAAATCAACATGAGATTCTTTAACATTATCCATCTAGGGTAAGAGAGAGCCAACACTTCTTCACACAAAAGATTAGACGACCAGGGAACTGCCCTAAAAATTATATTCCCAAGTAACCAGAATTCTTTTTTAATAACATTTTCTTGCATTTCAAAGTTTCTAAACGTGATTAAGAAAATTCCTCTTTGTATCATTCTGTAGAAAGAATCGTAGAGCCCTAATTTTTAATTCCATATATTGACCATCCACTCGTTGAGGTATTTCCTCGCTGGGACTTTTGAGATATCCAAAGCAGCGAAAAAAATTTAAACATTTTTTAGTCTATCATCTTCATTATCTAGGGCCGAAGCCATAACATCGTTCAAAATCCAAAATTTCTTCTTATGCTCTAAGGGAGAGCACTTACCTGAGTTACCTCTAGATTTAGGGTTTCGGATACCCCCACTATTGTCCACTATTAGGAACAGCACCAAATCACGGATGGATTGCTTACCTTTATCTGCTACAATGTCCCTAAAAGAATGGTCGCCATTATCGACCCTGCCATGAGGGTTCAAATGCTGGATAACTACCACGCCACCAGGGGGTTTTCTGTATGATGGATTGCCTCTTCCATTGAAAGCCCTTCGCGAGCTATCCCAGGGCTATGTGGTGCAGGATCACCAACCACAATGATGCATCTAGGGTGATCTCACGGGGCAGGAGAAAGTCTCTGGGAGACCACACCAGAAAGGTGTAACAAGGTAGAGAAACGAAGAAAAAATAAGGCACTAGGAGGCAAGGGGTTAGAAAACCAAACGTATGATGGGCTTCGACAATCATGAGGTGGGGGGCGTTGTACGGCAGCATCATCTCTTGTCAGATTCTTCCCCGTTTTCCATCTGACCCTCTTGGGACAATCAAGGTGAAATCTTCTTACCAGAATAGAGTCAACACTTATTCAATTTTAGATATTTGAGCTTAGGTTTTTTACTAAGGTACAAACATGGGGGTAGGTACAATAACCAGAGGTAAAAATCATACAATATTTCCTATTTAGAAATAGAATTCCTTAGATCAATTATCAATAATAGGTAAGTGAAGAAAAAGAGCAGACCAAAAAAGAAGCAATAAAACAATGAGACATAAATAAGGTGCCAACAAAAGCTTTCCTTTCACTTAACTTTAATGTCATTTTAAAAGTTTACACAATAGAGAAAGAAAAAATCCCCAAAATTATCATTTTTCTACTCGTCAATAGTGGAGAGAATTATTGGACTAATACTTAACATATGAGCATTTAAAATTTAAACTAAGCCAAATTACTCCAGAACTTGACATCATCCTAAAATTAAGTACATAATACATTATAGGTTATTTCCTTGCTATAAATAAGAAATGAAAAGTAAAATATAAATGGCTCAAGAAATTAAGATTATAAAGCATTAATAATAAGAAAATATTTAATTTATATTACAAAATTATAGAGTTTTGACAATCAACATTGTCTTTCTATCAATTGCAAACATGGATTATTCTTAGTATGTATTTAAAGATGTTATAATGAAGCAAATAATTAGCTAGATCCACTTGAATGAAAGGAATAATACAACATAATACTATTATAAGTAAGAATAGAAAAATAGAACTTTCTCAAAAAAAATTCTTGCATAAGAAAATCCCAATGGATAGCTTAGGGTGATAGATCTAGATGTTGAAATGATTATATAGCGTAAAAGAGTCAAGTAATTCTAAATATAATTTGAGATTCTAATTAATATAAGAAATGAATTTTCCTGTTAAGAAGTTTTGGAATGTGATAGTCATTGACCATTTTATTTACAATAAATATTTTTAACAATTTTAAACAAGAGCTACAGAGTAGCTCGAAGCTCCTGCCAAAAAGTGCACGAATAGCATTGATTATATGAATTGAAATTATTTTTATCAGTTCTCTTTGCAGCAGCAACAACTAGTCTCTAATGGAAATATTGAGCTTAACATAACCTCATTACATAAGATGTGTAAAACAAAATAATCTTCTAAAAATTTCCACTTTTGAAAATCACAATGTTATACAACAAATCAGATGTGGAGTAAGTACTTTGTGCTATTTGACCAATTTCAGATGAACTAGCTTTTTCAAGAGTTAACTGTCATGTTTTTCAAGTAGTTATGAATGGAGATGAATAACTCTCTAGTATTCACTAATGTTGTAGGGTTTCGTTGAAGCCATCATGATGAGTTGTGCTAGGCACCCTACCAGATGAAGATTTTTTGAATTTCTCAATCGCTTTGGTCTTCTTGCTCCAAAAATTTTGGAGAGAAAGTATGCCTCTTTGATCTGTTTGCACAGTTTAAGTTTTGTTAGGTCCTTATTAAATATTTTCAATTTTGCATATTCCATCTTAATTCTGATTTCAAACTGAGCTATTGAATTTTTCTTCTCCTTGATCTAGACAGTTATGATGAGAAGACTAGATGTTAAAAGATTCTAGAAAAGAAAGGCCTTAAAGGCTATCAGGTTTTCCTAAAGTTACGTATACAATTATAGATTCATAATGCCTTGATAAGCATTGTTATTCGCGTCTCTTTTAAAATAATAGAACCGAACTATGGCTAACATTAGATTGTCATTTGTCCCATTCAGGTACTATTAACCACCAGTATAAGCTCTATTTGGAAAATTTTCCACGTTGCACATTAGTGATGGTGCCATGTTTCATAGTTTTCGTGTTGATTGGATTTCGTTTTTCTCATTGGCAATGTTGATAGCAGGACACAATTTTTACTATAGCACTTACGTACGATACTTGCACAATATGCCTACTGCTTTTTTTGTGTGTGCACAACTCTGATTGCTCTGCTCAATTGATCTAAAAGAGGGAGCAATGATTAAATATGATCATGTATGGAAAAGTTCTTTTTTTTTATAAAATATTATTATTTAACTCAGGTTTGGACTTGGGAATTAATTTTTGAATATGGTATATGTACAAGGACTAAACCAAAATTAATGATTCTACAAATTTTACTTTTAATGTTTCCATTTTAAAAGGTTAATTGTAATTTTGTTTCTTCCTGCAATACAATTGATTTCATATAGAGAGAATTCATGCATTTCCATGAAAATCATTTTAAAAATAATACTTCTAAAAGTTGAAGACATGGAAGATTTTAAAAGAATTTAAATATATAAATTATCAATTATATATAGAGAAACCCAAGTATATATTTCTTAGAAATTAAGCTAGGAACTCAAAGCCCCAATGTGCTTGTCTTTGAACCATAATCCTGAACCTTCATGAACTCAAAATTCTTAGCATACCATAATTGCTATTTTGTTCTAAATGGAGCATAAATCTAAAAAAATAGTCCATGGGAAAACATATAAGAAAACCTAATTTTTTTCTTGCAATCGAAAGCATGACTTTTGAAAGACCAAGTAGTGTTAAGAGTTGGGTACAATAAGCCATATTTAACATTGTTGATTCACATATTCTTAGAGAACTCAATGGAAATTTTGAGTTCAAGATAAGTTAATCAATTATATAAGTAATCATTAGGAACAACCATGGTCAAATTAACTATGATACTTTGTCCATACCATAGAAAGGGTTAATAAGCTTAGATTCCTTGGAAAAAAATTGTCCTATTAGTGGTTACATAGGGTATATTAATATGGATTCCAATTTTATATTCAACCAAAAATCAATGTTTAATATATCAGTGGGGATGACATCCAACATTGCTACAATAATTCATGTCAAAACACATCATCTATTGTATCAAGACTTATAAATGATTAATACACACTTTGATATTGTGTCATTTTTTAAATAAAATACTTATAGATTCAAAAAAAAATCTCCTATCAAATTTATAGGATATTCTATATAAACTACAATTGACGTAACCATTGCACATCCTTTTGGTGCAAGTGCTAGTATATAAACATCTAACATGTATTCATCAAATAGTGGTCTATATAATCATTTGGTTGATACAAACAACCTTTGAGATTATTATGCAAAACTTGCAGATTCTAAACTAATGCAATCTTGTATTACAGTTCTAATATGGTTTCCCATTCTCTTTGTTAAGGCACTAAATTTGTTTCTTAAAAATTCTACTCATAACACATTAGAACATATTTTAGCATTCCATTCCCTAGATGAACTAAAGGACTTGGATTAGAAAAGCATAACATATTTGGTCCTACGAACCACAAGAATGAGCTTTAAGGGAGGAAAATTCCAACATAGAAGTAAACTAACTTAAGACCATCAGAATAAAAGTGATAAAAATAAAGATAAAGAAATAGGCTTAATAAGGGATGTACAAATACCTTTTTTTATATAGAAACACTTTCTTAAGTTGTTAACCATTTATTTTACTCAAAAAATTCACTTCCCAATTATGGAAACCATAGCCTACAACTATGCAAAACCATTGCTTATTTTAGATTAATTTCTATAAAACTAAAAATGTCAAAGGACAACAAAATAATGTCACTAGATACATAGCAAGGCCAAAATGGAGTAGATTCCATAATCACAAATTTGAAGAACTTGTTGCTCCACCATGTCATTCCCTAGTTTCACGTAGATTCATAATTTAGAGATGCGAGAAATATTTTAATGCTTTATAAGATGTTCTAGGCTTGTCACTTTATGGCAAGCCTCGTATTGTATTTAGTCTAGTGATCAAATCTTTTGAAAGTCCAAACATTTGTAAATAACTATGCTTACCACAAAACCAAGATTATTCCCTAATGCCATTATGGCTTTCTGTTGATAGCCCTTGACACATTTGTACAAGAAACAAATACCAAAATACTTTCAGTTCATTAAAAGTAAATGCATGAGTGCTCTTAGTATAAATCTAAAATCCTTACTCTCAATTATGGAGTTGTTCAACTAGCATCCCAATACATATATTGAAGAAAATACAATGACAAACATAACTGAGAGTAAATCAAAATAATTCTTAATTCTAATCATATCCATAATAGAAAACAAGCAATTATTTGAATGTAATATGATTTGTGTCTACTCTACTCCATTCAGAGTCTCCATAACCAGAATTTTAGAATTGTCTTTATCAATAAATTTTTTGAGTTTCTCATAATCAATACCTTGAAACTTTAATTTTGAATTCACATAATGCATGCCATAAGCAACACCAAAACCCCATCCAATGCCTACTCCCACTCCATTCATGGAAATCATTTATATATTCCCAACATATAAAATTACATCAAATTGGAATTCAATCATCGTTTATATTGGACTGAGCTATTTGAGAAATTCCAAGATCTTATTGGAGAGTCACAATACCTGAATCAAAAATTATATTTTCACTAGTGCCTACCATTGAACAACAACCGTTACCAACTGGAGTCCAATTGTCTACAATGTACACTTTCCTACTTTCTTTAAACCCTAAAGTGTATGTATATGTCCTCATTTGGATACTCATAACTTATTCTTGTATGGATTTTGTTATTAAGGACATCCATTTTTTCAAATTTAGTGTTAAGAGGAGATTAGAGCATACCTATACCAAGTCCTAGTGTCAACACGATAACTAATTCCAAAATAAAACCTGGAAATACAAGTGAAGACTGTGAATAGGTTAGGACAAACCTCCAAACCCCCAACCAATGCCACAACCACAACTCATGCCAAATCCTACATAATAAAGCCAAATGATTATTGTTTTCCTAAGAATATCATAAATTATATTGTAAGTTATAGCATATGCATACCCAAGCCCACACAAGCACCATTCTTGTTTTGCTTGTGCACTAGATCACTTGGCCTATAGGTATGGTATATGTTCTTTATACATATTATCAGAATTATCTTTAATTTGATGAAGATACTGTTTGTAATCAACAATCACTCATTAAAAAAATTTGTCACAAGTCTGCCAACATAAAATTTGTTCTATGATCTGTTCGTGGTGAAAAAACATCTATAAAAATATGCCAAACCATTAGTTTTACACACTCTAGAGAAAACTGTGCACATAAAAAATCCATGATTTTCCAATCCATCTTTTTAAAACTTACTATATTTAAAACTCCATGATGAAAACCCAAATGATCGTGGGATGTAAAATAGCATTATAGTTATAATGGTTTTAGTTTTGTTGAGCACATTCAATCCATTAGGGATGCCCTTTTCAGTTGCCCTTTCCATTTTCTGCTATAATGGCCACTATGATAATGGAACCACAAAAATTGGGTAAAATTTTTATGTCAATTATTATTTAGAAAATTCATTTCTGAAATATGTTTTGTTATATATTATGCATGGGATACAAAAATATTTGTTAAATAGAAAAAAATGAACTCTCATTTCTTAGAAACAAAATTTTTAATAACTAGTTAAATAACAGGCCTTGCCTATAGTTCCCTTGACAAGGAACTAAAAATAAGAGTTTTTGAATGTATACATCTTTATCAATCTTAATATACTTTGATGAAATATTTTATTTTTTAAATATTATCTTTACAAAAAAAATTATCAATTCATAATCAAAGTATCAATAAGTTATAGATTTTCAAATTAAAATCAACCATTATTTAAATGATCAACTCCCACATGATTATTAATTTTGAGAAGTGATCTACAATTGCAATAAAGAATAGAACATCATGACATACATGTATAAATAAAAACTCTTATTTTTTCTCTTATTTAAATTAATAGCCATTTACATGAAAAAATATTAACATTTAACAATCAATATAATATTAGTAATATTATTCAATAAAAAAAAAAGCTCTTAGTACAATATAAAGTGAATAAATCACATTAAAAATAAAACAAAAAAATCATATGAAAGCAAAAAAAGCTCTTTCAAATAAAAATCAAATAAACAATATGAATAAAATAATATAATTTTTAGGTAAAATAAAATATTATGTGTTTATGTTTGCAATAAATAAAAATCAAAACACATTGAACACATATTAAAAAAATCATTAAAACTATAAAATTAACATTTTTAGAAATTAATATGTAAATATATAATATTTATTACACTTTTCAAAATAAGATGAAACAAACTAAAATAAACGAGATAAATAAAATAAAGTATATTAGACACCAGTATACAAACTAATCTTTAAAAATAAAATATATCAAAACAAATAGTTGTTGAAAATAGATTCTCATTCTAAATATTTTTTCTAATAAACAACTTATCAAATAATAAAATAAATCAGAAACAAGAGAATCACATAAAATAAAATATAATATTCTTAACTAAAAAATCTAATACATAAATTATCCCATGTAACATATAAATTTCACTAAAATTGTTTGGACCATTTAAATTTTCACTATGGTTATTCGATGTTTAAACATAGAAGTACATAAGAATATGATAGGACAATTAAACATAGAATAGTCTCTTAACAAGGCATGGTCTGTATACGAAAATGACAGCTAAATGGTATGGCCGTTTTGTTAGCAACGTTGTCACGGTTCAAAGTCTCAAGGAAAACACAGTCTTCCGAAAATAGCGATCGAATACCAAAGACCGAACATGTTTGAAGGTGGAGAGGAGCAGTTTTGATGAATTTGTCAAGCAACGCTTGTCTGCCTTGATTGAAGCTTGGGCTACGCCAGTGGAAGATTATCCTCACATGCTCTACTCCTCTCGGCAACGCATCCCATGCATCTACGTCAACAACCTTCTCAAACTCCTCCTCTGGCACACCATTCAACAACACCGTAACCGGGGCGCGACGAAGTTCTCTCAACAGGGAAAACGCCCCTGCAAAAACAGGGCCCATAGGTTTGCTTATGGGCCTGAAAATGCGCTGAAAGGCCAGAGTTTGGATCGGAGGCATGGCCTTCACCAATTCCATATATTCTTTCACGCATCCTCTTCCATCAAAGCTCACATGTGCCTCAGTGATTTTGGGTAGCCTTGATCCTATAATTCTCATCTTTGCTTCACTCATCCTACGCTTCTGCTCTGTGAGGTCATGCCACCCCATAAAGAAAAAGTGGGCACACACTAATTCCAGTGGGGAGGTCAGCGTTGCATACGCGTCCAACTCCTCAATGCCCAATATGAACTGGAATCTGGCATGCTTGAGGCGGGGGCAGCCCTGCAGAAAGGCCGTGTGGACATGTCGCGTAATGCACATTGGGGAATAGCGCCAATAATATTCCAGCCTGGGGCAGTTCCTCCCCACAATGTCTAACGTCACCAAGGCCTTGTGCTCTCCTCCTCTCACATACTCCCGCTCCGAGTCCACTTCCAGCCGTTGCAGCTGCTGCTGAGATGAAAGAAACTTGTGGAGGAAGTAACCATGCGCAAGGATGTCCACCACGCGCGGTGTGCCTGCATATAGGTGGATTTCCTGGTGGGTAGAAAAGGAAAAGTATCCCAAAATGGCCTCCAGGGTTTCATCATCGTATTTGTGGTGGCGGTGAACGTCATAGCAGAAACGGAGGCTCACGAGGCGGCTGCGGGAGAAGTGCGTGATGAGGCGGTTGCAGATGGATGGTGTCACGCTTTCGAAACAGGACATGTCCACCCTACGACGCTGCACGTATAAATTTTTGGCCTGGGATGCCACACCCCTGCAACACAACATCCACTTCGCAACATCTTTGAGAGAGAGTTTTTCCCCTATTTCAACGATTATCTCATTCGGGAGCTCTGGCAGCTTCAAATAAGTACGCCTCGAGGTTCTCCTTCCTTCTCTCAATTCGCTCATCCTGCACAAAACCTGAATAAAATCATTCATGTTGATTTCAAGCTTCATAATCATATTATGCAATTTATGAAATTTACAATGTAAAATTGAGAGAACCAAGTCTTAATTTAGGGCTTTTCCTACTTTTTAGAACCTGCATAAAAACAGCGCAATCCATTCAATTAGAGCTTTCGCAGGAGTGGAATTCCAGAAAATGCAAACCTTATAAACAAGAATGCAGGTTTGAGGGATTGCTGGAGAGAAACGCATCTGAAAAAATTTCAACCGCTCCTCCAAGATGGAAACTATTGAACCATCACCGGCCCCAATATAAGAAGGAAGGGGCAAGTTGCTCCGGCTGCATGGGCAACGGGGAGACGCCTGGGCCGTTCCCCGCCTTCTCCAAGTACCCCGCCGTATCCTGCTTTCAGGGTCCCTGAAGTTTCTCGCTGGGAGATGCCAGGGAAACTCCTGGGAAACTTAGACGTCCCCCCAAGTCTCCCAAGTCCCCTCCAAAAGTGCAATTTAATAATATTTTAAATTTTTTATAATTTTATTGAAAAAATAAAATGTAAAGTTTAAAGTTTAACATCTATAATGTTTTATATTTTTTCTCATTTCATTGTTTTGAACTTTGGCGTGCGACTAAGCTGAGGCTAAGAGCTTCTGCCTGGTGATTGAAGTGGTGACTGAGAGGGTTTTAGAAAGCCCTAATGGCATTAGGGAATAATCTTGGTTTTGGGGTAAGCATAGTTATTTACAAATTTTTGGATTCTCAAAAGATTTTATCACTAGACTCAATACAATATGAGGCTTGCCATAAAGTGACAAGCCTGGAACATCTTCTAAAGCATTAATCAATTTCTCGCATCTCTAAATTATGAATCTAGGTGAAACTAGGGAATGACATGGTGGAGCAACAAGTGCTTCAAATTTGTGATTATGGCATCTACTCCATTTTGGCCTTGCTATGTATCTAGTGACGTTATTTTGTTGTCCTTTGACATTTTTAGTTTATAGCAATTAATCTAAAATAAGTAGTGGTTTTGCATAGTTGTAGGCTATGGTTTCCATAATTGGGAAGTGAATTTTTTGAGTAAAAGAAATGGTTAACAACTTAAGCAAGTGTTTCTATATACAAAAGGTATTTGTACATCCCTTATCAAGGCCATTTCTTTATCTTTATTTTTATCACTTTGATTCTGACAGTCTTAAGATAGTTTACTTCTATGTTAGTATTTTCCTCCCTTAAAGCTCATTTATGTGGTTCGTAGCACCAAATATGTTATGCTTTTCTAATCCAAGGCCATTGGTTGACCTGGGGAATTGAATGCTAAAATATGTTCTAATGTGTTATGAGTAGAATTCGAAGAACAAAAATTAGTGTCTTAACAAAGAGAATGGGAAACCATATTAGAATTGTAATACAAGATTACATTAGTTTAGAATCTGTAAGTTTTGAATAATAATTCTAAAGGTTGTTTGTATCAACCAAAATGACTATCTAGACCACTATTTGATGAATACATCTTAGACGTTAATATACTAGCACTTGCACGGAAAGGATGTGCAATGGTTACATCAATTGTAGTTTATATACAATATCTTATAAATTTGATAGGAGATTTTTTTTTGAATCTATAAGTATTTTATTTAAAAAATGGCACAATATCAAAGTGTGTATTAATCATTTATAAGTCTTGATACAATAGATGATGTGTTTTGACATGAACTGTTGTAACAATGTTGGATGTCATCCCCATTGATATATTAAACATTGATTTTTGGTTGAATATAAAATTGGCATCCATATTAATATACCCTATCTAACCACTAATAGGACAATGTTTTTCCAAGGAGTCCAAGCTTATTAACCCTTTCTATGCTATGGACAAAGTATCATAGTTAATTTGACCATGGTTGTTCCTAATGATTACTTATATGATTGATTAACTTATCTTGAACTCAAAATTTCCATTGAGTTCTCTGGGAATATGTGAATCAACAATGTTAAATATGGCTTACTCTACCCAACTCTTAACACTGCTTGGTTTTTCAAAAGTCATGATTTTTGTTGCCAGAAAAAAATTTGGTTTTCTTATATGTTTTCCCATGGACTATTTTTTCAGATTTATGCTCCATTTAGATCAAAATAGCAATTATGGTATGCTAAGAATTTTGAGTTCATGAAGTTTCAAGATTATGGTGCAAGCATATTGGGGCTCTGAGTTCATAGCTTAATTGCTAAGAAATATATACCTGGCTCTCTCAATATATAATTGATAATTTATATATTTAAATTCTTTTAAAATCTTCCATGTCTTCAATTTTTAGAAGTATTATTTCCAAAATGATTTTCATGGAAATGCATAAATTATCTCTATATGAAATCAATTGTATTGCAAGCAGAAACAAAATTACAATTAACCTTTTAAAATGGAAACATTAAAAGTAAAATTTGTAGAATCATTAATCTTGGTTTAGTCCTTGTGCATATACCATATTCAAAAATTAATTCCCAAGTCCAAACCTGAGTTTAACAATAATATTTTATAAAAAAGAAGAACTTTTCCATACATGATCATATTTAATCACTGCTTCCTCTTTTAGATCAATTGAGCAGAGCAATCAGAGTTGTGCAGACACAACAAAAGAAGTAGGCATATTGTGCAAGTATCATATGTAAGTGCTATAGTAAACATTACCAAGACATTTGATACATCTTTAATACTTAAATCTGAAAGAATCCAATACCATTTAAATCACCGCACTAAGCAAAGTTCTTAGATATTTACTTGGATGTAGGTGTATGAAATCAGAAATAACCAGTCAAAATAGAACAAGGACAAAAAAATAGGATGTATATCAAGCGACGCGCATATGCTACGAAGCTTCGTTGTTGGTTGACATAGGGTGTAATTTCCAGCAAAAGAGTTGTGCATGTCCTTGTGCACTAGATGACTATTACTCCTACCATGATCAGTGTAGTAGTTCCTTAGTTGAGGGATTGAAGAACATATAATATGAGTAGTAGCTACAAGCAGTAGCCCATCAAACTGAGGCATCTGTAGAGGTCTAGGTTTCTATTTCTTCCAACCAACATGTTGATCACAGCTGACACACCCCCAAAGCCATACAAATAATGAAGGGTCCTGAATCTTCATGCAACTCAGTATTCACCCTTATGGGGTTTGGCATGCTCATTTTTTCTTAACTATTAGTTGGGTAATTAGTTCCAGTACCAATCTAGACCACAAAACTAAAATCCAGATATTAAAAAACTCATTTATGAACATCAAGGTGTCTGTCAAGCTCTCAAATTTAGCAGATTCCACAAAATTCATTGCTCACAACAATGGCAAATGATGGATCAAACAAAAATTAGATTGAAATAAAACCACAGAATGAATGCCTTCATTTAACAGATAACAACAGAATTGTTTTAGAATGCAATAAAACACACACAAAACGATCGAGCTACATGCAGATTTGAAAAATAAAACTAACCAAAACCATGGAAAGTGGCTTACCTCAAGATTTTGCAAAAATTGTGTCTGCTATCAACATTGCCGATGAAAAAAACCAAATCCAATCAACACGGAAACTATAAAACATGGCACCATCACTAACGTGCAACGTGGAAAATGTTGCAAAAAGAGCTTATACTGGTGGTCAATAGTACCTGAATGGGACAAATGACAATCTAATGTTAGCCATAATTTGTTTCTATTATTTTTAAAGAGATGTGAATAACAATGCTTATCAAGGCATTATGAATCTATAACTGTATACGTTTTAGGCAAACCTGATAGCCTTTAAGGACTTTCTTGTCTAGAATCTTTTCACATGCAGTCTTCTCATCATAACTGTCTGAATCAAGGAGAAGAAAAAGTCAATTAGTTCAGTTTGAAATCAGAATTAAGATGCAATACGCAAAATTGAAAATATTTAATAAGGACCCAACGAAACTTAAACTGTGCAAACAGATCAAAGAGGCATACTTTCTCTCCAAAACTTCTGGAGCAAGAAGACCAAAGTGATTGAGAAATTCAAAAAATGTTCGTATGCTAGGGTACCTAGCACAACTGATCCCGATGGCTTCAAGGACACCTTACAATAGTGAATACTAGAGAGTTATTCATCTCCATTCATAACTACTTGAAAAACATGACAGTTAATTCTTGGAAAAGCTAGTTCATCTGAAATTGGTCAAATAGCACAAAGTACCTACTCCGCATCTGAGTTGTTGTATAACATTGTGATTTTCAAAAATGGCAAGTTTTAGAAGATTATTTGGTTTTACACATCTTATATAGTGAGGTTATGTTAAGCTCAATATTTCCATTAGAGACTAATTGTTTCTGCAGAAAGAGAACCAATAAAAATAATTTCAATTCATATAATTAATGCTATTCTTGCACTTTTTGGCAGGAGCTTTGAGCTACACTGCAACTATTGTTTAAAATTGTTAATTATAATATTTAATATTTAAAAAAAGATACTTTATAATCTTGATTATTTGAAAAAAATATTGTAAATAAAATGGTCAATGACTATCACATTCCAAAACTTCTTAATAAGAAAATTCATTTCTTATATTAATTAGAATCTCAAATTATATTTAGAGTTACTTGACTTTTTACGCTATATAATCATTTCAACATATAGATCTATCACCCTAAGCTATCCATTGGGATTTTCTTATGCAAGAATTTTTTTTAGAGAAAGTTTTCCTTTTCAATTCTTACTTATAATAGTATTATGTAATATTATTCCTTTCATTCTAGTGGATCTAAATAATTATTTCCTTCATTATAACATCTTTAAATACATCCTAAAAATAATCCATGTTTACAATTGATAGAAAGTCAATGTTGATTGTCAAAACACTATAACTTTTGTAATAAAAATTAAATATTTTCTTATTATTAATGCTTTATAATCTTAATTTCTTGAACCCTTTATATTTTACTTTTCATTTCTTATTTATAGCTGCAAGGAAATAACCTATAAAGTATTATGTACTTAATTTTAGGATGATGCCAAGTTGGAGTAATTTGGCTTAGTTTAAATTTTAAATGCTCATATGTTGAGTATTAGTCCAATAGTTCTCTCCACTATTGATGAGTAGAAAAATGATAATTTTTGGGATTTTTCCTTTCTATTGTGTAAAATTTTAAAATGACATTAAAGTTATGACAAAGGAAAGCTTTTGTTGGCACTTATTTATGTCAAGTCTTATTTTTTTCTTGCTTTTTTTTGGTTTTCTCTTTTTCTTCACTTGCCTATTATTGATAATTGATCTAAGGAATTCTAAATAGGAAATATTGTATGATTTGTACCTCTAGCTATTGTACATACCCCCCATGTTTGTACCTTAGTAAAAAACCTAAGCTCAAATATCAAATATTGAATATGTGTTGACTCTATTCTGGTAAGAAGATTTCACCTTGATTGTTCCAAGAGGGTCAGATGGAAAACGAGAAAGGATCTGACAAGCGATGATGTTGTCGTACGACGCCCCCATCTCATGATGGCCAAAGGCCATCATAGGTTTGGTTTTCTAACCCCTTGCCTCCTAGTGCCTTTTTTTTTCTTCATTTCTCTACCTTGTTACCCCTTTTTGGTGTGGTCTCCTAGAGACTTTCTCCTACCCCATGAGATCACCCTAGATGTAGCATTGTGGTTGGTGATCCTACACCACATGTCCCTAGGATAGCTCCCAAAGGGCTCTCTATGGAAGAGGCAATCCATCATGCAGAAAACCCCCTAGTGGCATGGCATTTATCTAGCATTTGAACCCTCGTGGCGGGGTCGATAATGGTGACCATTCTTTTAGGGACATTGTAGCAGATAAAGGTAAGCAATCCATCCCTGATTTGGTGTTGTTCCTAATAGTGGACAATGGTGGGGGTAGCCAAAACCCTAAATCTAGAGGTAACTTAGGTAAGTGCTCTCCCTTAGAGCATAAGAAAAAAATTTGGATTCTAAATGATGTTATGAATTTGACCCTAGATAATGAAGATGATAGACTAAAAAAATGTTTCAATTTTTTCCGCTGCCTTGGATACCTCAACCAGTGGATGGTCAATATATGGAATTAAAAATTAGGGCTCTACCATTCTTTCTACGGAATGATACAAAGAGGGATTTTCTTAATCACATTTAGAAACTCTGAAATGCAAGAAAATGTTATTAAAAAAGAATTTTCGTCAGTTGGGAATATAATTTTTAAGGCAATTGATTGGTCATCTAATATTTTGTGTGAAGAAGTGTTAGATCTCTCTTACCCTAGATGGATAATATTAAAGAATCTCCCATTGATTTTATGGAATTTCATCCTGCGACTAGTTACGAAGTTTGGGAGGGTTTTGAGAATTAAAGATTTGAAAAACACCCGACCACACCTAGACATGAGGGTTCTTGTGTCAATAACTCCAGGAATTGAGATCCTAGATGAGGTTGAAATTGAAACTAATAATGCAATCCTAAACTTCCAAATTGAGTTGTTCGGGGGTCTAAATGCATGTTTCCTCTACAAAAGAGAGGGAAATGTGAGAAGGAACTACTCAATAATCAAGAACCAAAACACTAGTAATAAGAAAAGAATACTGCCTAATGGTGTAAAAGGGCCCATTGGGATGGTGGGGTCCAGGGAACCCAAGGGTGCTAAGAGCCTGAAATGGGAGACCCATGATGTTGTAAATAATCCAAAGAGAAATGAGATAACCCTAAGTGAAAAAATTGAAAACACTGAACCTGAGGCCCTTGCTAATGCATTAATTTTGTCACCCGAGGAAGAAACCCTTGTCCTCAGGAGGGGATTGGTTGAGAATGAAAAGAATGAGGTTGAGGGTTGCTCTAAGATAATAGCCTAGAGTTTGAGACAAGATTTCGCAAGGAGTGCAAAACCTGAAATTGTGGGAGACCAAAAGACAAACTACATCCCGTTTGTGGACAGGCCCAAACCCTCAAACCATAAGCTTAATGCACAAGAGCTTGTATTGGAATAGATTAAAAATAAAATCATTAAGAATAAAAAAATTCTTGAGAATGTGGGATCAAATATTAAATCCTTTGAAAATGAGGCCGGTGATAGCCGGAAATAGAAATCCCATAATAAGTATGATCAAATAAGAATTGTATCTAATAGCCCTAGTATTAGTGGTCATGGATCTATTGATCCTTTGGTCTCGGTTGTAGCCCACACTGAGTCATGGCTAGGGGATGCAGAACATAAAATTTTGATCCCTAATAGCATGAAGGATGTTGCCCATATACTCAATCAACATTCCATAGCCAATGGGTCCTAGTGTTGGTCGGACCTAGTCCCAAAGGAGTTAGTAGACATTGAAAAAATAATAATCCTTAAAGGGGAGAATATTTGTAAAGAACTAAATATTAACTATAAAAACTAGAAAATAGAGGAGACCAAAAAATTCTTTTCAACAGTTGAGGATTGTCCTCCCCAAGCTCAACAAGGTGTTGAAATCGCTACAACCCTGCCAAAGGGCTCAAGAACTACTGGTAAGAAAAATGACTATTTGGAAGGTAATCACTCGAATCTAGGGAAAGATAAAAGGTCTTTTGTGAAAGAGTGGTTGGGTCAGAAAAAAGAGGGAGAAAGAAGAAACAAAAAGATGACTTGATACCTTATAAAAGAGGTGAAAAGAGGAAAAATGACCTTCCGTAGACAAAAAATACTGTGTGAGAAGGCTTGTTAACTAGATTAAAAATAAAGATGCAATAATGCTATAGGAAATCAAAGCCACAAATTTCAATTTGGATTGAAGCCTAAAATTTATCTGGAGATATTCAATCTCCTTCACCACTAAGAATGAGAAAGGAAAAGGGGGCTCTACAATTCTGCAGGCCAACAAGTGGAAAAACAGGGTGAAAGACCATGGTAGTTCACCTTGTAACAGGACGGTATGGGTTTGGCTAGAAAAAAAAATGTAAAGTTTTGGGTATCTTCTATTTATGCCCCTAATGAATATAGGCAGAGGTGTGAACTATGGTAATGGCTAAGCAAGCTTCCTAACATTTCGTGGGTGTTGGGTGGAGACTTCAATATGCTACAAAACCAAGAAGATAAGTTGGGTGGAGCTGACCTAGGGTGGAAAGGAAATGAATTTTTTTCTAGTATAAGATGAAAAAAAGCTAAAATTTGTGGACCCTCTTCAGGCGGAAAAGAAAGAGAACAAAGAAATTTGGTACACCTGGTACAATCACCAGAATGACAATAGAAGAATTTATTACAGGCTTGATAGGTTCTATGCTAATAAGAATTTGTTCTCCTTTGACTTAGTGGAAAGATCCAACTCAAGAGTTAAGGTGATTTCCTCGACACTCTCTGATCACCACCCCATTGTATCAAGGATTTCTTTTGGGGGTAAATCCAACACCCCTCCCAAGAGAGAAAAAAAATTAATTCTCAATAAGAAACTACTAAGAGGGGAAAACTATAATAATGCAATATTCACCTTAAGAGAAATAAGTAGGGGGTTGTCATGAGGAAAATATGCCATTGAAAGATGGAACATAAATGTATAATTTGGAAAAATATTTTTCAAACCATTGGAGAGAAGAAAGCAAAGGAAAAGACAAAATTTGAAGACCTCTTGCAAAAAAATCTCTTCCATGTAGAAGGGCATATCCAAAATGATCCCCAAAACCTAGGGATTAAAGAGGAACTCATAAGTATAAGAGGAAATCTAAAAAAACTCTAGAACTTTAGGGACCGAGGGCTTAAGAAGAGGGTAAGACTGAATTGGGTAACCCAAGGAGAGAGAGGGTCCAAGTTTTTCTTCAAAATATTGAGAGATAAAGAGAGTAAGGAGTAGGTTAATTCCATTTGGGATGAAGAAGGGTTTGTTAGAGACCTAGAGGGTATTAAGGACAAGTTCTTTCACTTTTATAAAGGCCTCTTGACAGCAAAATGTAATAGCACAATCTGAATGGAGACCAGGGAAAATTGTAAAAGGCTAATTCCAAATAAAGTGACCAGGGAAATTGTAGACAAGCTAAGTAGACCACTATCTGAAGAAGAGATGCAAAACACAATCTTCTCAATTTGCAATGACAAGGCACCTAGGGTGGATGGGCTACCAACAGAGTTCTATAAAACAAATGTGGAATGGATTAGTGAGGACCTTGTGCAAGTATATAGAGAAGCTCTTGAAGTTGGTTCTTTGGGTAGCGAAATCAATCAAGGTATCATTAAACTTATTTCCAAAGAAGCCCGGGATAAACCCTTAGTGAAAAACTAGATGTCGATCATCTTATTGAATGTCTCATATAAAATATTGGCTAAGTCCATCTCCCAAAGGCTTGCCTTGGTTCTACCTGAAATCATTAACAATACACAAAATGGCTTTATAAAAGGAAGATACATTTTAGAAAATTTGTTGACTAGTTGGGATGCAATGGAGTGGGCAACGAAATCCAATCAAAATATTGGCATCCAGTCTTGCTAGACTTCAAAAAATCCTATGATAGAATTGAATGGCCTTTCATCCTCATGGTACTAGATGCATTTGGATTGCCATATTCACTGTTCCAAATGGTCAAAACTCCCCTATAGAATGCCACAACAAGGGTTGAAGTCAATGGAGAGCTCAAAAATGTAATAAATTTGCAAAGATCCATAAGGTAAGGATGCCTCCTTACACTCTCATTGTTTGTCATTTCTATAGATGCATTACACTACATACTAAGGGACTCAATCTTGAGCCCTAGAGTGTAAGGCATCTCCCTTCCAAACAAGGAAGAGCTAATGAATGTTTAATTCGCTAATGATATTGCACTCTTTGTGAAATTGGATAAAGAAAACTTTGATAATCTCCTAAGGAAAATGGACCTATATGCTAAAGCAGCCAGTGCCAGAATATCCAAGGCTAAGACCACACTCTTGAGCTGGGAAGCTCATCAACCGGAATGGCTTGGGGAACATGAGTTCTAATGGGGAGGCCCTAGTAAGATTGTCAAGTATCTTCGGATACCCTTTGCTCTCAACCACAACTTAAAGGATATGTGGGAGTGGATGAAGCTCAAACTATTTAAGAAGTTGAAATCCCTGAGTAAGCAATACCTCTCACATGTTGGGAGGGCTTAGGTATGTCAGAAAATCCTATCATCCTATAATATTTATTATGCTTTAGTCTGGTTGTTCAGTGGGTACCAAGTAAATTTAATTTAGAAGTGAATAAGGTAGTTTCTTTGGTCAAATGGCAAGGGGTGCAAGAAAATGCACGCAGTTAGGTGGGAGTGGGTATGTCCAGGATCATGATGGGCCAAAAAGTGACAATATGATGGGTATGTGTAGGGTATGTGGCTGACGACTTTTTTTTTACCCAAAATTGATGAAACAAAAAGCATTTTTAAAGGATATTCTCAACTTTCCACCAATATAAATTATGCTTTAGTTTGAATTTAATAAATAATTATTATTCATTTTCTATTTGAATTATGACTAAAGTCCTAATTGATAGGTTAATTGAAAAACATCTATAGCTTTCAAATGGTATCACATTTATTGAATCTGAAACATGTGTCACATTCTATGCTTCACATACTATAGGATTAAAAAAAATGAATTTCATGAAGTTTTGACCAAGTTAAAGTGGTCAGACATATGAGTTATATTTTTTCAAAGTTGTGATAAAAATTTCATAATTAATTATTTACTTGGAAAATAATTATAAAAAAATATGCATCACAATAGGACATGATTCCTCTACTTATTTCTAAAATCTTTAAAAAAAAAAATCATTTTATTGTGGTTAGGGTGGTCAAACAAACACCTACTTCTTATTTTTCCCTGAAATTTAAGTACTACTGCATTGAAATTTCAAATTTTCACCAAATAGATTTTTTTTAAAAATAAACCTAGTAGTTTAGAAACTAAATTCAATTTGCTACATGTCCTATTCTTAAATATTCTTGAAATAATATAGATAACTTATTCAAATTTTTACATCAAGTTGCCTAACTCTATTTTTTCTATATTTTATTGCCACTTAAGGGCCTATTTTTTCCATGATGATCCTACACATACCCCAGTGGTTTTTCCTAGAAAAGTGGAGAGGAGGGTTGGGGTTAAAAGACCTCAAGAAACAAGGGATTGCACTGGCTGCCAAGTGGATTTGCAGAAGTTTAGTTGGGGATGAACCTTGGAAGGTTCTAGTAAAAAATAATATCAGCAATGGGGTGCCTAGTAATGCAAAATCTTGGAAGAATCTGACTATCTCAGACCTCTTGTTTGGTAAGTTCCCAATCACCCTGACAGGGTCTAGTGTTTTCAAAAGCCTTTGGAAAGCCTGGGAAAGTTGTAAAGGAAATTTACTCTCTAAATAATCAATTGATATTGAGTTAAATAAGAACACTCTTAGTAGATCTGTCTGGTGGAACATCTATCACAATAGCAAGTTTACTAAACACTTCTAATTTACTTTTAAGAAAGCATACAAATTCCCTTCTCGAATAATCATCAATAAAAGAAACATAATATTTAAACTTCGATAACGAAGGAACATCCACTGGGCCAAATATATCAAAGTGAACATAATACACTATACCGGAAGACTTATGAGGACTAGAGTAAAAAGAAACACGGTGTTGTTTTCCATAAACACAATATTCACCAAAACCAAACTCAAGGTTACAATCATCAAGCCCTTCTACTAGGTTTTTAATTTTTCAAGGATTTTAAGCCTTTTTCTCCTATGTGACCAAGTCTATGATATCGCAACATGGTTTTCTCTACTGAGAGTTTCACCTCCAAAGATTTTTCACCAAGAGGAGCTTTGTTCTCCTTCTCTATGTGAGCAACTTTATTTGACTTTATAGTAGCATTGTTACATTGAACAACTTATGCATCCAACTTGTATAGAGTACCAATATGTGCACCTCTAGCTAACACCATCAAGCCTCTAGTCATCTTATAACGACCACTTAAGAATGTAACTTTCACACCAACATCATTAAGCTTACTTATAGAAAGAAAATTTTGAGCCAGACCTTGTATATGCATTACTCCATCAATCCCTTCTATTATTCTATTAGGGAATCGAATTCTAACTCTTCCTTAGCCAACAATTTCTAGAGATGAATCACTTTCTAGATACACATTTCCACCAACATACTTTTAATACTTTGTAAACCAATCTTTGTGAGGTGTTATGTGAAAAGATGCACCTAAGTCAATCAATCAGACATCATTAGATGCATGAGTTTCTAAGCCTGCAATGAAGGAACTGCATTACTTTGAGAAGAATCATTAGCTAAAGAGTTCTTATTTTTCTCATCTTTGCAATCCTTCCGGATATGACCAGTTTTCCCACAATTCTAGAATTTTGCCTTGGAATTCTTACTAGGTGACTTAGATTTTCCATCAAATTTAGATTTGGACTTCTCGTCTTTCTTCTTGTCTCTCTCCTTTGATCTACCCTGAACAACAAGAGCCTCCTTGGCCATCTTAGAAGATTTCCTTCGCATTTCTTCTAACAATAATGGAGCAACTACATCTTCCATTTTAAAGCTGGTTGTTGTACTTGAAATAGCAATTACTAAATGATCTAAAGTATTAGGTAAGGAACATAACAGAAGCATACAGTGATCCTCCTCCTCTATCTTCACACCCACAGATGCCAACTGTGCCAAAATCATATTAAATGAATTTAGATGGTTTGCTACGAATGCTTGTTCTTCCATCTTCAAGGAGTATAGCTTAGTCCTTAGGAATAACTTATTCACCAGAGACTTGCCCTGATAAATATCACCAAGTTTCTTCCATAATGAAGATGCAGTATTTTCCTCATGGACGTTTAGGAGAACATAATCGACAAAACAAAGTCTTATCAACCTTCTATATTTTCTATCTACAAGGTCCCAATCTTCTTGTTTCATACCTGATGGTTTTGTTCCAGAAACAACCATCTAGAGATCTCTATCCATCAATAGGTCTTCCACTTTTAGTTTCCAAAACTCAAAATTGCTTCCATTAAACTTTTCAATTTCTATTTTTCTTGATGTGGTTACCATCTCAATTTGTAATCAAGACATCTATTTTTCTCTGCAATACTCACACTAGACAAGAGTAGCACAATTAAAATGACTCACCCACAAGGATAACACAACCGGCTAGGCCCTGATACCACTTGTAAGGTAAGCAAGATGCAGAAATTCCTTCCAAATTCCAATCTTATAGGAGAAATAATGCAAATGGTACTTTTAATATTCAATTACAATTATAGTTCATTAAGAAACAAATACACAAAAAGATAAAGATAAACCCACACATAGAATTAAAAACTAGATTTACACGGGAAAACCCTTACAAGAGAAAACCCACACACCAAGTAAAGTCACTTTGTATCATAGTAAATAATAATTACATATAGAGTTTTAGACTTCACCCTCAGATGTTAATTCATAGCTGCAAACATTTCCCTAATCAACTTCTTGCACAAATTCTCAATATAGATTTGTTCTCTCACACTATTACAATGCTCATTAGCATAAAATACAGAACATTAACCAATTGATCAAACTCTACACCATACTACAGAGTGTTTAAACATATGTTATATACAACCATGGTCATTACAGTTTCTGATCACCATTCATTGCAATTGTACATTAACCGTTACAAGAATGTAACTGCTATAGCCACATCAAACTCATTTTAAAATCCTCATAGCTTGCCAAGTAATCATCATTTAATCCATCAACAATCTCTAGCCAATTATTGGTTTCCAACCTAGCACCAATTGGTACCCACCTAGGTACTCTTCACAAGTTAACGAATTAACCATCATACCACTTAACAACCTGGCACTGGTTGGGTCCACCATGACATGTGTGTGAAGCCCACACACCCTGCAAGAGTCTCTTAGGACCAGCCACAAGAGGTGTGGAGCTAGCAAGCACCATTAGATTTTATTTAATCCAAATGTTGATCAAGCTGAATGATGTCCACCACTTAGTCAATCTCGTATGAAGTTTCTATGTCACTAGAAATCTTAACTTCATAACCTCTACCGGAGGTTAGGAATTTCTCAAAACCCATGACAAGGTGATAACAAAGAAATCCTCAACATCGCTAAGTTGGGAGGATGTGAAAAATTAGAACCGTATGACTTAGTTATGTTGAAAAGTTATGAATTCACAAAACTCTGCGGCATGAGTTCCAAAGTTATGATTTTTAGTGATACCATGACATACAAGGTAATAAAGAATAAAAACATTTTCCAAGTTCAAATGTTCCAATCCAGCAAGTGGAGGCACATTTTCCAACAAAGAGGGGGTAGGAGGGAGAGACTTGAGAGAGAGAGAGATACTTGAGAGAGGGAGAGGGGGTAGGAGGGAGAAACTAGAGAGAGATAGAGAGAGAGAGAGAGAGAAAGTGAGAGGGGGTGAGAGGGAGAGACCTGAGAGAGGGAGGGAGAGAGGAGTTGGAGATAGAGGGTAGAGAGAGAGATATATACCTAAGGAGAGGGAGAGGGATTAGGAGGGAGAGAATTGAGAGAGAGAGATTGGGAGATAGAGGGATGCACTAGTACACAAACATCGATATATGACTAAATAAACTACTAAATTTTTTATATAAATGACTATTTTTTTGATCAAGTGACTATTAGTGGTTTTGTTATTTTATAGTCATTATAACACCACTAAATTTATGACTAAACTATTTGATCATTTATTTAGTCATTTATTTGGTCATTGATTTGATCATTGATTTAGCCATTGATTTAGTCATTAATTTTGATCATTTATTTGATGTAGTAATGATTAATTTAGTCATATATTTAGTCATTAATTTAGTCATTGGTTGTTGATGGCTGATCATTTGTTTGAAAGTCATAGTAGTCATTTATTTAGTCAATGTAGTGATTAATTTAGTCATTTATTTGGTCATACATTTAGTCATATATTTAGTCCTTATTTTAGTCATTACTTTAGTCATATATTTAGTCATTACTTTAGTCATTGATTTAGTCATTGATTTATTCATATATTTACTCATCAATTTAGTCATTTAGTCATATATTTAGTCATTAATTTAGTCATTAATTTATTCATTAATTTAGTCATTACTTTAGTCATATATTTAGTCATTTTTATTTACTAGTTTCCATTAATAAAAAAGATTACTTATCAACTATCTAAAATATTTGCACAATAAAACAACAATGAGAAGGTAAAAATAGCTTATTTTATTAATCAAAATTATATTAAATTCAGTTGTGTAAGCTTGAAAATAGAATTACAATTTGTTGTCCCAGCATGAAAGAACTTGATAAGATTACAATACATTGCTGAGAGAGAAAAGAACTAGCTGAAATCTGCTCCAAAACCTTGTCTTTATGCTATTCAATAGCTTACAAAAGAATAGAAACATGACTATTCTTTTATATCATAACCTACAGTCCCTCACCCTTGTAAT
>VDFB02157504.1:0-21524 GCA_007258455.2 Sequoia sempervirens | reverse complement strand
CTTACACATATCTCCATCTACTACACTTGTGGAGTGGGTCACTCTTGGAGCTAATGCTCCTTTAGGTTCCATGGATGTTGATGCCCTCACCTTGTGCTAAATAATTGTGTGTAGCATAAAGTGTGTCACATGGAGATGTGTATCACTCATTTTTCATCTTAGTATGTTATCCTATTTTCTTCTAGTGCACTCCTAAGCATGTTCTTCTACATTTTGTCACTATTAAGTGGAGCTACACATGATAGAAACACTTATCAAAAGGAACTATAGTTATATCTCTTAGATAACCCTCTAGCTGGGTTCAATGGATGAATTAAATTTAGAATATATTATCTAGAGTTTTACTCAAATTTAAGTAAATTTATTAGTAGTTTGAGGCTTAGGAAAACTACATTAAAGGTTGTAGACACATGGTTAGAATCAAATTTAAATCATTCCCTATCACTACCCTTTTGGATCTAAGTATTTGATGCAAGAGCATCCAAGGTGTAAGAGATATCTTGCATCTCCAAAAGAGAAATTGTTTATTTTGGTTTTTATTAGGTTTGGGTAAATAAATTTTCAATAATGGCTAAAAATAGTAGGGTTACTATTTTTAGTAAGTTAGCATTTGTGCATGTATGGACATGAAATCTTGCATAGAGCTCCAAAATGATGAAATGAATCCAATGGTGAAGAAATCACTTCAATATCATTTGTCATTTGTGAAATATTAAAGTTTAGGTCTTAAAAATTTCTTTAAAAATATTTGAAGTCAATTTTGAGGCACCTAGAAGTTTTCGTTGGGCCTGAAAAATGGTTGAAAATAAAAATATACCTAAAGGTATATTTTGTAGTCCTTGCGAACAATGAGATATTTCCAATGACATAGACAATTTATTAATCAGATGCCCAAGCAAAAAGTTATGGCTCTCAGAAGTTGGACTAAAATTTGGAAAAAAAATTAACACAGGGAAAAGGGACAACTTGATTGGTTTGGCACCAAAGTGGAAGTCACAGTACGTTGGAAAGTGGAAAAATCATACAAAGTGGTCACAAATCGAAATAGATTCATTCTAGATGAGAAGATAACCAATTATTCCTACTTTTTTAGCACAGAGCAGAGGCTGAGGTTTCAGTGGCCATTGTTGTCATTTGTAGACTTACATGGCTGATTTTTTGCATGTAATTGCAGCCTAGTTCTATGTAATAACAATCTTGTGACCATATCATTGTAATTCATTTGATTGCATGTTTGTAATAGATTTCATGAAGATATAATAAAATTTGCATGTTGTTTCTAAAATTCGTTTATCTATGTAAGGTTGTGTTCGAGAGAGAGTCTCCCTCCATCAGTATTTGTCTTTTGTTCAATATTGAAGGGCAAGAAAGTATAGAAGATGTATGAGATGACCCATATTTTAAACCATTTGAAACAAATAATTTGGGTTCAACATCCTTGAAAGGTCCATAAAAAAGAATAATTATTAAAATAACACTATTATAGAAAGGAGCTAATAAACCCTTAACAAAACTCCTAAAACAACTCATCATTAAGAAGTTGATGCTTCATTTTTGACACAAAGTGATTGCAAATGGGTGACATAACCATCAATATGCTTATTAAAGTCTTGGGCGCACTCAAATACATTTAAAAAAATAGTTTTGAAGTTTGTATTCATGTGGAATGGCTAGGGAATGTTGCAATAACTCATTAAAAGAATTAATGGAGCCAAAAGGAAATGATTAAAACCACTAAATAATATAGACATGGAGAGTGTGAGGAAATAACAACCAACATTTTGTCATCATAAGCATAGTTTAATATGTGTTGTATTAAAGGTTTGTAATTGAGTTTTTTGTCATCTTTAACTAGATACAACTCAAAGAAAGGTGCCACAAATCAAGAAGCAACATATATGTAACAACTATAGATGTAGTAGGTGTGTTATTTCTTTAAGTATAAGTATAGTGTCTTTGGTGCTAGGCATAGAATCAACTTTCTTCTCAACACCATCTAACATTTGCACTAGTGTATCTAGGATAGAGGTGGGGGTAGTGGTGGTAGTAGTAGCATGGGTAATAGTAAAGGGAGTATGGAGATGATGAAAAATGAGAGACAAAGATACTACACTAGAGGGATGATAAGCAGCACTATAATCCAAGGAAGAAGGTGGAACACAAACACAATGAAACAAGGAGATAACACTAGTAGTATAACATTAGGAAGGCATAGAAGAGGGAATGAAAAGAATGGGATAAGAGATAAGTGGTACACTAATAGAAGAAATATAATTGATTTTCTTCTCAACACTATATAGTTTTTGCACTAGTGGGTTTAGGATAGAGGTGGGGATAGTGGTAGTAGTAGTACCACATGGGTAACAGTGGAAGGAGTATGAAGTTGATGAGAAATAAGAGGAAAATATACAACACTAGAGGGATGATAAACAACACTATGAGCCAAGGAAGAAGGTGAAACACTAACACAATGAGATGAAGAGATAACACTAGTAAGGCATAGAAAAGGGAATGAAAATAGTGGGATGAGAGGTACACTAGTAGAAGAAGAGGTGGAAATAGTACTAGATGAAGGAATATGAGAGGTGGGGGTCGCATTAAAAGTGCCAACATAACATGTAGGCACTAAGAGGGGATCTACCTTATGATGAGGGGATGAAGGGTCAATGAAAGATGAATAGTGGATGGATAGGAGGGGAGACAAATTATGTAAAGAAGTAGATGAGGCAATCATAACACTAATATGCCATAAAAAAATTGTATACTAAAGGGTGATCTAAGCAACAAATTATGAAGATATCTAGATAATTATGTAAGATATGTAGTATTAACAAGGTATTGGAAAAGTAATTATCTAATAAGAAAAAATCATGCTTATCTACATGTGTATCATGATCAAAATTAAATCACTCCTTATAATTAAGATTAATAAAGATTTTTGTAATCAATAAAATGAAAAACCATTTAAAAGTTTAAATAAGCACTTCTCACAAAAAAAATAGTATTTCAATTAAATTTTGAAATAAACAAACTTTTAAAAGATTAAAAATAAATAAATATAAATCTTTGATATAATCAATCTTATATTTAAAAATTTAAAAATAAAATTTAAAAAAATATAAAAATAGACGAAAATTAAAAATATGAACCAACCTCCCTTTCAAATAAACTTGAAAATAAAATAATTAATAAAAAAACTAAAAAACCAAATTCTTGAAAGAAATCACGGAACAAAAATCTCAAATTATAGGAGAAACGTACCAGTAGCCATCAGGGCTAACTTCGTGCATTCATGTAGAGTGCAAAATAGGTCCCTTTTTTTTTTTTTTCTTCTTCGAACGAAGGACCTTAAAAAGAAAAAATTGGCTTTTGGGTATTTCAAACCCGTCTTGTGGAAGTCATAAAGTGAAAGGTGGTCAAAAAGGGGGATTTTTTACCTCCATCCCCTACATCTTCACTATATTGCCTATACCCATTCATTACAAATCCAAAAAAAATTTAAAAAATTGCCTATTACCAATTATCATTTCACCTATTTCAAGTTACGTTTGTATGCGGGCCCCATCAAAATATCACGTGGGCCCGTTAGGAGGTGGTCCCTTTACCATCAACCTCATCACATTAAAATGTTCTCCATGTGCCCCATATTCCTTCATCAAACCATGCATATGAGTTAACCACGTACCCCTTAAGCCTTCATCTAACCATGTGTACGTGTTAACTTAACCACGGGTAGTTGGGCAGCTGTGAGCCCTAAAGTCTTCATCTCTCGCGGTTTCCTTCCAGAAAGTTCGTCGCTGTGACCATGGGTTCTTCTCTCCCGCCACCGACTTTGGCTCTTAAACCACAACGACGACCTTCGGTTGCAGGTAACATCTCCACGTCTCTTCACCTGCAAGATTGCTTGTTTAATAGTGGAATTTTGTTGGGTTTGATGGTGTTTGAGTGCATTTTGGCGTCTTTAAAAATCATTTCTGTGTATGGCATGAAGGGTTTGACTGTAATCATTTATATTTACATGTGACTGCCGACTGGTAGAAAAATGAACCCTCGTGAATTATTCTATCTATGTCATCGACTTTTTGACTGCTATGCCTTTTTTGGACATTATTCTATGAAGTAATCACATGTAATGTGATTTTAACAGGACATTGACAGAATTTTGACGAAGTATCATCATGAAATTTATTGGGTATATAATAAGATACTTAATCTTCAAAGATTTTTTCATTTAATCTTATATGGAACTGCAAGATTGCTTGTTTAACAGTGGAATTTTGTTGGGTTCGACGGTGTTTGAGTGCATTTTGGCATCTTTAAAAATCATTTGTGTATGGCATGAAGGGTTTGATTGTAATCATTTATATTTACATGTGACTGCCGATTGGTAGAAAAATGAACCCTCGTGAATTATTTTGTCTACATCTTCGACTTGTTGACTGCTATGCCTTTTTTGACATTATTCTATGAAGTAATCACATGTAATGTGATTTAAATAGGACATTGACGGAATTTTGGCTAACTATCATTATGAAATTTATTGGGTATATAATAAGATACTTAATCTTCAAAGATTTTTTCATTTAATCTTATATGGAGCTGCATAAAACGTCTCCACCTCTCTTCACCTGCAAGATTGATTGTTTAACAGTGGAATTTTGTTGGGTTCAACGGTGTTTGAGTGCATTTTGGCATTTTTAAAACTCATTTCTCTATATTCCATTAAGGGTTTGACTGTAATCATTTATATTTACATGTGACGACCGACTGGTAGACAAGTGAACCCTCGTGAATTATTATATGAAATTTAAACATTTAATCAAAACCCACCTCTGCAGAAAACGTCTCCACCTCTCTTCACCTACAAGATTGCTTTTTCAACAGTGGTTTTTTTGGGCGTCGTCAATGTTTGAGTGCTATGATTTTTGTTGACCTTATTCTAAAATCCCATATAGAAGCTCTCGAATTTCCTCAGACTGTTCGGTTGTCCCTTCTCCAAACCATTTTACTGTTTTACGAAGAGAAAAAGTCAATTGCTACGCCCTTAATATTATTGTACATCAGGTTATGAATAGTCGTCTTGTGGCTATCTTAACTCTCTATTAAGTCATATTATCATTAGTATATTGTTATTTAGTTGTTTAGGTCGGCCTAAGTCTTATATAGGTGTGTCTAAGTCGGCCTAGGTGATATCCTTGGCATAAATAGGTATATATAGGAGGTTGTGAGTCTTATTTCACCAGCAAGTTGTGAAGTGTGTTCTCATTAGAGATATTTGGAGGTTTTCCCCTCAAAGTGGCTTGTTATTCTCAGTTATTATCAAGTATTTGCAGCATATTTCATATCATATTCTTCCATTTTGCAAGTTATTTCATAACAAGTGGTATCAGAGCATGATCTTGGCACCATAGAGGCAAGGATTTTTCAATTTTGGAGGCGATTTTGGGAAGAGCATATCTTTTAGAATTTGTCTAATTTTTTTCTTATTTTTAAAGGGTTTTTGAAGAACATATTGAAGAAGCTACAGTCCATATTTTAGAATAATTGGAGCATAATTAAGCGAATTATTGCAGAATTAGGGTTTCTACATGTTTTTTTTGGAATCTACATATCTCGCACATCTTGTTGAATTGGAGTCTAATTTTTATTGGGTTTTTGAAGAAATACTAAAGGAGATTACAGTAAAAATTTGAGAGAGTTTAAGTTTCATTTGTGTGATTTATTTCAACATTAGTGGTTTCCATCATGACAGGGCCTGCAACAAGGGGTAAAAAGAATGCTGTCACTCCGGGGAAGACTCCTGATAAGGATGGTGAAACAATCGAGGATATTACTCATAATGAAGAAATCAATAAGGTCAAGGAAGAAATTTCCTCAATTAACAATAAGGTCAAGGAAGAAATTTCCTCAATTAAGATGGATATGTGTGACCTAAGAGGAGATATGTCGGACATGCGAAACATGTTAAGCACCTACATAGCTGAATCAAGAAAGGAGTTCTCAAGTGGCCAAGGTGAGAATTCTAGGTCCACCACTACTAACACAAGATTTAGTACTCCTATGGGATCTAGGAATTTATTTCCAAAGGTGGATATGCGCAAGTTTGATGGTAAGGATCCTCTAACATGGATAAACCAAATGGAGAATTTTTTTGAAGTACACCAAATCCCAAATGGACAAAAGGTCACGATGGCTTCCTTATATTTAGAACTAGATCAATTCATTTGGTATCATTGGCTTTGCACTCATTGAGGTAAAAAGGGGCTTACCGTCTCATGGTCAATTTTTACAGAGGAACTCCAAGCACAATATAGGAATAGCATCACAAACAACTTCTTTAGCCAGCTAGCTAAACTTCAACAAACAGGATCAGTTAAGGATTATATTCAGCAATTCCAAAATCTATCCTTAAGGGTGGATTCAATTACAGAGGAAAACTTGAATGATTTATTCTTGGGTGGTCTCAAGGATCACATTCAACATGAGGTACGCATGTTTAGCCCTAGTTCCATAAATGAGTCTTTTATCTTAGCACATAGGGTAGAGGAGAAATATTTGATTCCTAAGAAGCAAGGGGCTAATGTGACAAGAGAGAAAGGATATTCAACACAACCTACTAATTTTACTCCACAACAAATTGAGGAGAAAAGAGCAAAAGTCTTGTGTTTCAATTGTGATAGAAAATACAGTCGAGGACATAAATGTAGTGAAAAGAAATTGTTTTATATTGAAGGTCCCAATGAGGAAGAAGAGGAGGAACCCATACTAGAAGATGAAAGGGAGTCAAATGAGGAATCACATGATTCTCAACCAATCATTTCTTGTCATGCACTCTCAGGTTTCAGTGCTCTACAAACTCTCAAGGTGGTGGGGTTCCTAAAGAAGCAGAAGGTAACAGTGTTGATCGACTCGGTAGTACTCATAATTTCATCAACAAAAGTTAGCTACTTCGTCTAAATTGTTTCATATATCGACTCGAGTTTCAAGTTTTGATTCTGAGATGGTGAGAATTACCCGATTAGTTGTTGAAGTGTCTGCTTACAATTATCCATGGGGAGATTATCAACTTGATACCCCAATGTATCACGATATCCATGGAGTTACGCCAGATATTGTTTGGGAATCCACAATGGCTTACTACATTAGGAACAATTGAGATGAACTTCCAAGAACTATTCATGAGATTTCAATGTCCGGAAAGGGAAGGCTAATAAGAGCTAAAGGGGGTTGAAGGAAAAATCTCACAAATGGTAAAGCTCTCATCAAATGCAAAATTTTCTTAAGAAAGGAGTGGATGGATTTGTGGCCCAGCTATGTTCATTAGAAGTCACTCAATCTAATGCTCCTACTCATCCAGATTTGCAAGCTATAATTGATCATCACTCGGTTGTTCTTGGAGATATGCTAAAGGACTTCCTCCTAAGAGGGATCATGATCATGCCATATAGTTAGTCGAGGGAGCCATTCCATGAGAACATAGGAGCCTTCCTGAGGAGGTATCCACACAGCACAAAAGAGAGTGAGATAGAAAAAATTGTTGAAGAGATGCTAGAAGCAGAATCATTAGGCATAGCCAAAGTGCTTACTCCTCGCCGGTGGTGATGGTATGTAAGAAGGATGATACTTGGTGCATGTGTCCAGATTATAGAGTGCTCAACATGTACACCATTAAAGATAAGTTTCTAATTATAGTCATTGATGATTTGCTAGATGAATTAAATGGAGCTATGTTTTACCAAGTTAGATCTCTTAGATCCTGGTTATCACCAAATTCCGGATTAAGGAGGAGGATATTTGTAAGACAGAATTTTGGACTCATAAGGGTCATTATGAATTTTGGTGATGCCATTTGGTCTTACCAATGCACCATCTACATTCCAAAGTTTGATGAATTCCATTTTTAAGAAGTTCTTGAGAAAGTTTGTATTAGTATTCTTTTATGATATATTGATTTACAGCAAGACTTGGGAAGAACATTTGCAACATGTGGACCAAGCATTACAAATACTTGAAGATCATAAACTCTATGCTAAGCCATCAAGTGTGCTTTTGGTCTTACAGAGGTGGAGTATTTGGGATACATAGTTTCACATGAAGGAGTAAAGGTGGACCCTAACAAAATTAAGGCTATCATGGAATGGCCTATTCAAAACCATTAAAGGCAGGATTCTTGGGATTATTGAGGGTACTATAGAAGATTTGTGAAAATTATGGTGATATAGCAGCACCTCTCACCACTCTATTGAAGAAGGATTCTTTTCATTGGAACAAGTCTGCCAATAAAACATTTGAGAGATTGAAGGAGGCTATGTGTACAACTCCAATGCTTGCCACTCCTAACTTCACCAAGGAATTCATTGTGGAATGTGATGCTTCTGGAAATGGGATAGGAGTAGTGCTCATGCAAGAAGGTCGACCAATTGCTTTTCAGAGTCATCAATTAAAAGGTAAGAATCAACTAAAACCTATTTATGAGAAGGAAATGCTAGCAATACTCCATGCAGTGAAACAATGGTGACCTTATCTATTGGGTAGACATTTCAAGGTTAAGACAGATCATGATAGCCTAAAATATTTTTTGGAACAACGACTATCTTCTGAAGAGCAACAAAAATGGGTCACTAAGATGTTAGGATATGACTTTGAGATTGTATATAAGAAAGGGAAAGAAAATATATGTCACAGATGCACTGTCAAGGAAGGATGAGAAAGAGGAAGCCTTATTGTGTGCCCTTTCAATATTACAAGAAAATTGGGTGGAGGAAGCCAAAGTAGAGTGGCAAAATGATGTTGTGACTAGTAATCTCATCGAGCAATTAAAAAGTGATCCTAGTAGTTCAGATAAGTTTTGTTGGAAGGGAAATACTCTTTGGTATAAAGATTGTTTGTATCTCTGCAAGAATTCCAACCTCAAAATCAAGATTCTCACAGAGTTGCATGAGTCTCCAGTGGGTGGTCATTCAGGATTTTTGAAGACATCATCGAGTCAAGCAAGATTTCTTTTGGAAAGGGCTAAAGGGTGATGTTCAAAAATTTGTGGCTGAATGTTTGGTGTGTCAAAGGCATAAAGGGGAGACAATTAAGGCACTAGGTCTCTTGCAACCCTTATCTATTCCTAGCCAGCGTTGGGAAGAGATATCCATGGACTTCATCACAGGGCTTCCCAAATCTAAAGGTCATAATGTCATCATGGTGGTGGTTGATAGGCTCACTAAATATGCACATTTCATTGCATTAGCACATCCTTTTACAGCAAGTGCAGTGGCTAGAGCTTTTTTGGAGAATCTCCAAAAGCTACATGGTACACCTAAAGTTATTGTTAGTGATCGTGATCCTATCTTCACTAGTCACTTTTGGAAAGATTTATTCTCATGTTTGGGTACTCAATTGGCTCATAGCTCTTCATACCACCCTCAATCAAATGGGAAAACTGAGGTTGTTAATAAGTGTTGGAAGGATATCTATGTTGTTTCACTTCAGAGAAACAGTCTCAGTGGGTAGATTGGCTACCACTTGCAAAATGGTGGTATAACACTTCTTTTCATAGCTCACCAAAAATGTCTCCATTTTTGGCACTTTATGGATATCATCCTCCTTCCATCACATAAATCAATTAAGGTGTCCCAAGAGTTTGAGTAGTAGAAGACCACTTGCTTCATCAACAACAAGTACTTTTCGGGACTCCAAGAGAATTTAGCCATGGCATCCCGAATGAAACAGGTACGACCAACATGCATTAGTGAAAAGAAGTTTTGAAGTTGGGGATTGGGTCTTCTTAGATTCAGGCATATAAGCAAATCTCTTCAGCAGCAAAGAAAGAATAATAAGTTATCTCCAAAGTATTATGGTCCATACAGAATCATGCAGAAGATCGGTAGTGTTGCTTACAAGCTTGAGTTGCCACCAACAAGAAGGATACATCCAGTTTTTCATGTTTCTTGTTTGAAGAAGGTAATTGGGCATAATATCCCCACTCAAACAACACTTCCCGAATTTGGGATGAAGAAGGAGAATCATTTGGAACGAGTGCATTAAGTCAAACCTGCACAAAGAAGGCTGGGAATAGAACTATCGAGTATCTCATCCAATGGAAAAATTTACTAGTTAGAAGATGCCTTAGGAAGAGATGAGGGAGTTCATTCAAAGTTTCCAAAATTGATTAGCATTGGACAATGCTTCTTTGAAGAAGGGAATGCTAAGCCCATATAATATTATTGTACATCGAGTTATGAATAGTCCGACTGTGGCTATCTTAACTCTCTATTAAAGATCATATTATCATTAGTATATTGTTATTTAGTTGTTTAGGTCGGCCTAAGTCTTATATAGGTGTGTCTAAGTCGGCCTAGGTGATATCCTTGGCATAAATAGGTATATATAGGAGGTTGTGAGTCTTATTTCATCAGCAAGTTGTGAAGTGTGTTCTCATTAGAGATATTTGGAGGTTTGCCCCCTCGAAGTGGCTTGTTATTCTTAGTTGTTATCAAGTATTTGCAGCATATTTCATATCATATTCTTCCATTGTGCAAGTTATTTCATAACATCAATTTATTTCACTTAGACTCAATACATAAAGAATATGCCCCAAAATTAAAGGAATATTAATTTGTATGTGGCACAAGCAGAGCCTTATAGTATTTCTCATTTACAATTTTGGATATTAAAAATGATTATTCTCATAGTTCAAGCAAAAATTTGGAACACACTATTCCCTTCAAAACCCCAGTGTGGGTAATCCAAACCGGGCAACTCCCATCATGATGCATGAGATTTCCACTGAAATAGGGGTATGTCATGCCCACAGCTTTGATAAGTTAGAATAAAGCATTAGTTAGTAGTTCAGGAATTTCGAAACGTGTCTCCCCTAAAAACGAGAGCAGTCACATTTAATAGTTATGTTATTGTTTTAAATAGAAGTGAAAAGAATTTTAGTTTTATTTCAAGGAAGAATGTATATTGTTGTATGGTATTTTGCTGATAAATCTATCACAATTATATGAACAAAATAGTTGACGTTTTCCACACTATTGATAAGTTGAATGATGAATGTTAAGCATCTAAAGGGATTGCTTATTCCAATTCAAAGTTCTTATATTTCCTAGGTTTCTCACTTGAATTGAGGCAAAGCAGAACTCCATCATTATCATTAGTTCCCATTCTCTCTCTCGGCATAAGGAGAGATTTCCATAAAATTGAATTCAAAGGATATGTAGCATGCAACTGAGTATACAATTCTGAGTACAATGAGAAAATAACTAGAGGTCTTCCTTGAGACCTTACACACATATTCAAATGAATCTCATATACTTAATGACCAAACTGTATGTATCCGTTTGAAATAGTCATCTCATCTAGACAATCTACTGCTATCAACTAAAAGAAGGAGGCCTATTATAAGTGCCTATTTCCACCAGAACACGATCTACGGTACATGCCCATTAGAAATTTTATGGAAATAACCTATCCCACATATCGCATTCCAATCGCATCCACAATTCTTACTAGATAAAAAGATAGTAAACATAATCACTTACCAGCAGCTCTGAGTGAGCCCAATATCTGCCTACCTTTTTCCTATGTACAATCTTCACACCACTACTAAAAGAGAATATATACAATTTATATACATGGACAGTTCACTTTTTTAGAAGACAATCATCATTGCAACAAAGCACCATACATATCCTATCTTTTCCCAAGCAACTTTAGTCTTTGGCCAATATCCAAAGCTAATAGGCTCTTCTAACTTTCATTATTGTTGTTGGTAAATACATGATTTTGTTTTAGCTTATATCCAAGTATGTTAACCTATTTTGAGTCTTCACATTAACAATAGCTTGTTATACGATCATCCATGATTCTATTTTGGTGATATTTTATAAGCATAATGAGCAAAAACATCCTTATGGCATACATGATGTATAATCTTATATGGATAATAAAGGTGAAAATGACATGGACCTTAACATATGTAATTTGATGGGTGGTATATATCTATATAAGACTGTACATATGTAAACATATGTAATATGATATATATATATATATATATATATATATATATATATATATATATATATATATATATATATATATATATATATATATATATATATCAGATTATATATATATATATATATATATGTATAATCTTATATGGATAATAATGGTGAAAATGAGGAAGAAAACCGTGGGAGATGAAGACTTTAGGGCTTAAAGCTTCCCACAACCCGTGGTTAAGTTAACACGTACGTGTGGTTTGATGAAGGCTTAAGGGGTACGTGGTTAACTCATATGCATGGTTTGATGAAGGAATATGGGGCACGTGGAGAACATTTTAATGTGATGAGGTTGATGGTAAAGGGACCACCTCCTAACGGACCCACGTGATATTTTGATGGGGCCCGCATACAAACGTAACTTGAAATAGGTGAAATGATAATTGGTAATAGGAAATTTTTCATTCAACACACCATTGTTTGGTAGGAAAATACAAATGTGAAAGTCAATCACCACAATTCAATGCATTCAATATACACATTGTAATGATTTTATAAGAGGCAATTTCCAGTGTCATTTTCACTTCAAATTTGCATATGCTTTCACAGCATATCCTCTACAAAACTCAGGCATAGATGGTCACTGTAAAATGAAATGACAGATTGTTTCCCACAAAAAATTGAAATTTGAAACTCACCCACCACAATTCAATGCATTCAATTTACCCATTCGAATGATTTTTTAAGAGGGAATTCCCAAGGTCATTTTCATTACGAATTCCCCCCTGCTTTCACTAAACATCCTCTGCAGACTTCAGAGCTTACTAAGGAAAATTCTGCACATTTTTCTTAAAAGGAAGCTTATTCATGTTGGTACACCTAGAATAAGTAAATTCATGTTTTTATTTATCAGTATACCAGATTTACATTTATGTTGTCTGTTTCATTGTTCAATATACTTTTTTATATTTATGAACTCAGTGTCTACATTATTTTCCACTTATTTTATGATGAACAATAATTAGATTACATATTTGTATATACATATACATATACATGTACATACATGTATATACATAGACATGTATATTTATATAGATATACATATATTTATTGAAAGTCGTGGCATGAAGTATATGCACAATACACACTGTCAAATAAATTCGTGCAACGGTTGTCACTAAATATATGTATATTTATATAGATGTACATGTATATGCATATAGATATACATGTATACACATACATATATATGTATATATATGTCCATTCTATTGCACTCTGCCATATATGGTGCCATCATATGTAATACACACTATTATTTTCAGCTTCATACCAAGGATCAAAACATTGTGGATTTTAATGCTCCAATCAAAACTCTTATTGTTGTGCATGCAATATTGTAAGGATGATTTGATGTGGGAATGTTACGAGTACCGAGTACTACCCCCGTTTATTACAATTATTTTGTAGGCAAGCGGGAGCATGGAGAGGTGAATCAAGCATGTGGATTATCAACATACCAACAAAGTTGTGTTTGTTAACACAACAAACTCTATAGGGACATTTTGCTCTGAATGCTTCTTGATATGTTTACATTTTCTAGTATACACATGTTCATAAATAAATACTTTTCTTATTAGATGCTTATTTCATTTGAGGAATATATTTATTGGCATTGGTCTCTTAATGGCAGGAATGCAAGGACTTATCCGCAATCAACATAAAACATTCAACGTTAATGATAGGTAAAGTCTACGACTTTACTTTGGCAATGACCTAGTAATACTGAAAAATGTGTCTTTTTATATATATGGCTGAAAGTTAGATGAAATGAGCAATAGTATACAGTAACTATGAGATTAGTTAGTATTAGATTAATTATATGTCTGCATGTATATACATATATATATATATATATATTGATAGTTATATATGTACATACATATATATGGTTATGCATATATGTATGTACATATATAGCTATACATATATGTGTGTGTGTCTATGTGTATATATATAATTAATCTGATAATTAACATGTAGTTCCATTAATTTTTGATACTGATAATTGATAAGAGTATATCATTGTCTTCATATGCCTTCATCAAACCACGCGTATGGGTTTACGTAACAAAAATTTGTGATTATTTTTTATTGAAAAAGACTGAAACATAGTGTAATTAGTGAGAACACAGAAAATAGAAGGTTGAAACCGTCATCAAACATAGAAGGCATACAAATTTGAGGTTCCAATAACAAACAACAACAACATTAGGACATTTTATAATCATATCATAGTTATATTTTGAATCAAACTGCAATAATTTATTGGGTGGTGTGAGAGAGAAACATGGCTCGAACATACTTGAAACATAATTACATCAGCAGTATCACATCTTATAATCATATCACAGTTATAAATTTAAGCAGATAAACAAATCTAATTTGCAAACTAGATCACCGAAATATACTGCTACATCGATCAAAAAACAAAATTGAATATGGACATCATCAATTGTCCATATTTCTAGGAAAAGGTGGCGGCGTGATATCTGCCAGTAGTTGAGTCAGGTCCACCTATAGGAGGTGATGTTTGGTTAATACCTCCCAAAAGTCATGTTGCTATTTGAGCAAGTAATTCCTGGCTTGCATCAACAGTCAATCCCATTTGTTGTGAGCCACTCCCAACCTGCATATTGTTGATGGCTATAAAAGCTAGTGTCAAAATGCTCATCATATCAAGCAAGATAGGATGATGGGTGGGTATAGGATCCCCCACTGTAGACTTACGTTTTCTCTTCTTTGCTTGTTTTTCTTTCTTTTCTGCTTCCATTTGTAGACGTTCAGCCTTGGCATGCTCCTGTATAATGGCTTTCTCTTGCATTCTTATCATTTTCTGCTCATCTTCTATCGCTTTCCTTGCTTGCTTCTCAACCCTTGCTGCTTCCTTTATAATTGCTTCTGCTTCATGCTCTACCTTTCTCTGCAACATCTACTCCTTCTTACATTGCTGCAACTCCTCTTGCCTTTTCTTCTCTACCTCTTGTTGGCTGAACAATTCGATGAAGGCATCAGATGTTAGTACTTGGGACTGCCTACTAAGGTGAAGCACTCCCAAACAACCTCTCTGTGATGTTCCTTGCACCCTCTGCACTGGAAGTTTCAAAAAATTTCTGATTGGTCTTGTTGATTGAGATCCATCATGTGGGGTGCATGGCATAAACTCAGCTTCTTCCTCGCTAATAGAAAATTTGTCATCTTCACTTTGACCATCACTATGCTCTTGCCAATTCCTTGCATGAGTGAAGTAATGTATCACTTCAGCTGGATCAACGTGTGGTGGGGAAGGCATAGAGAGGTTGACTTCTTCCTCAGTTGGATTTATTTGCACTCCAAGGTTTGTGGCTGCTTCATGCATCCATTCCGGTTGGATAACTTGAGTTGGAAAACTCAGGCCTATTGATGTAGTGGTTGTATCTTCAGTGGAGGGTGCACTAACTGGTTGAACTTCTGGTTGGAAATCTGCTAAAAGTTGTTGGATTTCTGGTTGAATGTCTAATGTAGCTTCATCACCCCCACTGCATTCTACTGCAACACCACTTGCCACTTCCCTTGCATCATATTCCCTTACAAAACCATCAATTACGTCCTCATTGTAACCAAGAAGACGCAAGCATGTCTTTGCTGCCATAACATCATCTTCAGTTTCCATTGTGGCAGGTTCATCTTCTATTCTAGGAGATGCAACATCATCCTCAACAACATAGCCCTCACTTGGGCCCATGTCGTTGTCAAGGGCTAACCGATTAAGAGGCCATATTCCTGTTCTACGGAACCCACTAAGAATGTTACTTGGTTTCAAGGCTTTTTCTAAAAGCTTTGCTTGCAAGACTTGCCAACTCTTCATGTCCAATATCAATATGCGGGTTTGCAGCCTGCCAAATAGTTATTTCCTCTCTGAAATATGCCTTAAATGGAGCAAAAATGCTAACATCCAATGGCTGCAACTTGTGACTGGTATGAGTAGGCAGCGTTAGCAGGTCTATTCCTAATTTTTGTGATTGTTCAATGGTCTTGAAAGCCACGTGGCTGCCATGACCATCAAAAATGAGAAGGGCCTTGTTTGTTAGTGAAACCCCACTGGGGATATTAGCTGCAAAGTGGTCTAACCATTGGAGAAATAGTTCCTTTGTCATCCACACATGTTCTTGGACTGCCATAAATGCCCCTACCTCACAATTAATGATATAGTTCTGCATGTGCCTCTTTGATTTAAACAAGTAGAACTCGGGAATGCTTATCCCAACTACACTTACACAAGCTAGCACTGTGATCCACTCTCTACTTTTCAAAACCAAATGTGGTACACATTTTGTACCCAAGTTGGCAATAACTCTCATGCCATAGTTCCTACTAGCTTGAATACCAGTCTCATCACAGTTCCATATTCGACTTGCTCCATAGTGGTTAAGTTTGATCAGGTTCTTAAGGTTGTCGTAGAATGCTTGCATGATAGAAGAATGAACCATAATCACTCTATCACTGTCCACTCCTTCAGCTGCTCTGATTGTCAAATCTGGTGCCTTCTTTAAAATCTTGCCCACCATGACCACCCGAGGACCCCATTTGTGAAAGGATTAGGGCGACCTGCAGTTATATGGGAAACTATGGCTTGTAGTTGATTTACTTGCAGTCCGTGGCCCAATCTTGCCATGTCCTTGCACCATTGGACAACTTCATTCTCCTCTTCAGTTAAAATTGTAGGTGGACCCCTCCTCTTTGTGGTGGTTTGTCCTAACAACCACTCCCTCAAATTGCTAGGTGGCATACCCCACTTGATTGTTGCTGCCCTGATTGGCATGTCGTGTTCTTCAACACTCTTAATTGCTCCTTCCATATCAGCATATGTCCACTACCTAATGGGTACAGGTGAGGGCAGTTGCACAACAGGTTGAACATTTGGCTGGACAGGAGGTTCGGCTTCTATTGTGTTGATGGCTTCATCTGCAGAGTCAAGAACATCTTGTGGGCTGGGATTTGCATGAACTTCCTCATCAGGCTGTGTTTCAACGAAGTGCACCCCACGAGTTACTCTAATTGCACGTTTTCCTCTTCCTACAACCCTTGTAGTCCTTCTAGCAGGTGCCATAATTTTCCAGTTAACTTGCACGTACAATAAAAATTGAATAACTTGTTAGTGCAGCAAAGAATAACATGAGATTAGTTCATAGAATAATGTGAATAGGAATCATAGCACTCAAACATTAACGATGCCCAAAAAAACCCACTGTTGAAAAAACAATCTTGCAGGTGAAGAGAGGTGGAGACTTAGTAATATAAGGATTTTTGGATAAAATTGTGTGCAATTTTTCTTCATCAACGTTTCAGATCATACTCCATGATCCAAAAAGTTGATGAAGAAAAATTGCACATAGTTTTATCCATAAATCTTGATTACTAATGGTCATGGACTGTGGAAACAGAATGTTATTAAGAGGTGGAGACATTTCTACAGCTCCATATAAGATTAAACGAAAAAATCTTTGAAGATTTAAGTATCTTATTATATACCCAATAAATTTCATGATGATAATTGGTCAAAATTCTGTCAATGTTATGTTTAAATCAGATTAGATGTGATTACTTCATAGTATAATGTCAATAAAAGGCATAGCAGTCAAAAATTCGATGCCATAGACAGAATAAGACAGAGTAATTCACGACAGAATAAGTCAGAATAAGACAGTCAAACCCTTCATGCCATACACATAAATAATTTTTAAAGATTCCAAAATGCAATCAAACACCATTGAACCCAACAAAAATCCACTATTGAACAAACAATCTCGTAGGTGAGAGAGGTGGATCAAATTTGTACTGGTCACATGTAAACTCTACACGACTTGATATGAGGAAACAGTACATGGCATGACTATATGACTATATATATGTATGTATGTATGTATGTATGTATGTATGTATGTCTATAGTCTGATAAAAATATGATAGAATAAGACATAATAATTCACGAGGGATCATTTTTCTACCAGTCGACAGTCACATGTAAATAGAAATGATTACAGTCTAACCCTTCATGCTATACACAGAAATGATTTTTAAAGATGCCAAAATGCAATCAAACACTGCATTCTTTACTGTGATTATAGGAGTATATATATATATATATATATATATATGAGTATATATATATACATATATATATATATATATATATATATATATATATATATACATATATATATATATATTCATATATTCATAATCCCGCTATGATGAAACCCCACACATTCTTATCAAATTATATATATATATATATATATAGGCATAGGGATATATATATATATATATATATATATATATATATATATATATATATATACAATCTGCTATAATGATACCGTACACATTCTTATCAAATTATATATATATATATACAATCTACTACGATGAAACCCTACACATTATTAAAGACGGATTTAGAATATAACTGTGATATGATTAAAAAGTGGGTTATGTTGATGTTATTATATTTGATGTATGGTATAATGCTACTATTATAATCTTTGATTTATGATGAATGTAGGTGAAAAAAATGTAACTACGATATGATTAAATAATGGATAATGCTAAGTTAACAGCTCACTGAAAGCAAAATTATTGGTATGCTTGAAAAAAATGTAAACATTGAGTACATAAATATAAATATAATGTAACTACGATATGATTAAATAATGCTAAGTTGAATAGCTAAGTGAAAGCAAAATTATTTGTATGTCTGAAATTAATGTAAACATTGAGTACATAAATATAAAAGATTATATTGAACAATGAAACATACAACATAAATGTAAACATTAAGCCTGATAATAATGTGAACACTGAATATATTGAATAAATAAAACATTATGCCTGATAAATATAAAAGAGTATATTGAATAATGAAAAAAACAACAAAAATAGAGAACAGTATGGCTGAAAATAATGTAACCAATGAGTACTTAAATACAAAATATTTTATTGAATATTGAAACAAATGTAACCAATGAATACTTCAATAGAAAAGATTAACCATGAATATTGAAACAGACAACATAAATGTAAAACAAAGAGGGTGAAAATAATGTAAACACCGAGTACATAAATATAAAAGAGAATAGTGAATAATGAAACAGACAACATAAATGTAAATCCAGTATATTGATAAATAAAAACATGAATTTACTTATTCTCAGTGTATCGACCTGAATAAGCTCCCTTTTAAGAGGAATGTGCAGAAGTTGTCTTAGTAAACTCTGAAGTTTGCAGAGGATATTCAGTGAAAGCAAGGGGGAATTCGTAATGAAAATGACCGTGGAAATTCCCTCTTAAAACTTCATTTGAATGGGTAAATTGAATGCATTGAATTGTGGTGGGTGAGTTTCAAATTTGAATTTTTTGTGGGAAACAATCTGTCATTTCTTTTTGTAGTGGCCATCTATTCCTGAGTTTTGTCATGGCCTTTAGGAAATCAAATTTAGAAATGGTTTAATTGTCAAAATAGGTGGCTCTACTAAATTCAATCAAATATATGAATTATACTATGTTTTTTGGTATATTAGGGAGCCTTACACCATTAATTGTTTATGGAGGTACCAGAAGTAGATGAAGTTAATGCATGAAGATGTCAAGGGATGTGTGGGTGATTGTGCAACTAATAGCTTATAAAGTTGTTCAATGTTTTGTATTATGTCAGAATGTTGACCATTAACTATTGATAATGTTTTAAATTATGTGACATTGTGCACCATTAATTGTTTATGTATACATGTAAATACAATGCAATAGAAGCTTTAAGCCACTTGCATGGTGTGGTTATTGTAAACATCATTGTACCTTTTTTAATTCATAAATGACTTTATTTTGTGCAAGTTGACTTGTGTTGAAAACATAATTGTACCAATATATGTTTAAATTTGTTTTTTTTTGTTGGTTGGTTACAAACTAAGTAGTGAACATGTACTGTGTAATGTCTATTTTTTAATTGGCATAACTACAACATTTTAATGACTAAAATGTAAACGGATATTGGGGGGGATAGGTGAACGAGGATTGAACGGCAATCGGATCATGAACGACAATTGGGGGTTTTCCCCTAACCCATATCAAAGTGAGACACCCTCTTGTTCTCATATGGATGACCATTACTTTGAATTTCAAAAGTTCTTTTACCGGACATTAGGGATCACTTTTTGGCTTCGTAAATGGATTAGAGCGAGAATTTGATTTATTTTTCAATCTGTGAATAGGCGGGGAAAGCGCTGGCGGAAAGGGTCCATTATCCACGCCTGATGCTGATGTGAATAGGCGGGAAAAACGGTCGGGGTACCCTGCACGACATGCTCATTAAAACGTAGAACGCGCCTGGCTGCGCTGTGTGCGACACATGCTAAATTAAATCAATGCTCTTGCACGAAACATACTAAACTGCCATTTCTCTCCTTTTCCGTAGCTGATTACAGCTGGCTCACTGTATTTTATGTTGATATAGAACGACTCTTTGAATTCCTTACGACTGTGCATACTTTTAATTGGACTGCATTATGTTCCATCTTGTACAGGAAACCCTTACTGATAATCATAAAAGACACAAGATATTTTCCGTAAGATTTTGATAATAGGTATATGGTGCTTCGTAAAACGCAATTGCCTCAGCGGTGTGGGGTCCATGCATGACAGTGGAATGTGACATTTTGTATGCCACCTTAGACCTATTCCCTGATTTAGGTAGTGGATTACAGCTGTCTTTCACGGTATGTGATGTTGACGGAAATAGATTCCTGGAAATCCTTACATACCAATGTGGCACGACAGAGCCATTTTAATGGTATCCATACGTAAGTGAAGTGACTATATGTTACAACTTGCATAAAGTACTTCTTGACTCTAAACACAATAATCATAAAAGACACAAAATTCATATTACCTAGTTTGTCAGCGTGAAATTGACTCCACGTAATTTGCACGAAGGAGACAAAACTGCCAATTCACACTCCCCTTCACTGTATTCGATTTTATTTTAGATTGATGGAGATCGCTTCGTTGAACTCCCAACCAGTCCCACTGTGACACGGTAGAAATGAGAATCATTTTAAATGGAATCCGTCTTAATATTAAATTCAGAATTATATTATGGGGTGCGTCAGGGTGAACTTCAAGACTGACTTGACATTAATTGCCCCTCTATAGATATATTTTGCACATGCGTTGATTTATTTTGTGGTTTTATGGGAATAATGGATAGATGGACCAGTTATCCCCCACATGTATGATACAGTGGTGATAAGATATTCGTCTTTGGGTCCATTTATGATATATGGAGCTAGAGTCCATATTATAAGTACTTTTTATGGCAGAATATTATTCGGTTCTAAATACAAAGTTTTTATAATTAATTTCTTAAAATCAATCAATTATTTCTTTTGTTTTTTAATAACATAATTTGTAATATTTAAAATAAATTTA